>JAQZBX010107161.1:0-10681 GCA_029593785.1 Cabassous unicinctus
TTTTTTTTTTAGGAGGTACCAGGAATTGAACTCAGGATGCTGGCGCTCAACCACTGAGCTACATCCGTTCCCCCTCCTTCAGGTCTTTATGCAGAGATGACTTCCTCAGTGAGGCCTCTCCTGGGTACCTTTCATTGTTTCTGTCATAATTCTTATCCATCTTTCTTGTTTTATTTTTCTCCTTAACACTTACCACCATTTTATATCTCATGAATGCGATTTATTTATCTTGTTTGTTGTCACCAATTTACAAGCATCATGAAGGCAGGAATTTTTGTCTGAAATTCTCACTGCTATATTCCCAGCCTCTAGAAGAGTGCCCAGCACATAACAGGTGATGGGTATGTTTTTATGAAATCAATGAATGAAGACTCTTAACCCTGGCTGACATTAGACTTATGTGGGGAGCTTTAGGAATATCGTGACCCCACCTCAGAGATACTCATTTAACTGGTCTGAAGGGGGACCCAGACAATGGCATTTTTTATTAGATCATATACGAACCTAATGTATAGTAGAGTCGAAACTCATTGATTGAATTGATTTAAAGACTCCGAATATAAAATTAGCTCCACTTTTAGCAGATAGTACACACCATTATCTGTTTATACCAATAACCCTGAACCACATTCCATACCTTCTAACTTCTCTTCATGCCTGACAAGGCCAAAAAACATAGAAAAAAATTTGGAGAACGAGTGTATTTTATTTCAAGGAAAACAAACACACTTGTATGCTATAATGGAGTAAAGTAAAACAACTGGAAAATTGGCAAATTTGCAGAAATCTATGATCTTGATAAGAATGACTAACACATACATAGAATTTCAAAGATAGAAAATTCCTTAGGGTTGGAAATGTTTCATATTGCTGAGGCTCTACGCAGAGAGATCCAGGTTTGCAAAAATAAATATATAATGCTGCATGCGTAGGCTGGGTAAACAAATGGAATTTTATAACCTCGAAATGTCGGCCTCCTACTGGTTCCCCTGAGTACCCTCCTAGCTGTCCTAATTGATGCAAAACTCATTTCGCCATAATTGCTGTGTAGCCTGGTGCTCGAGAAGGTGCTTGAATATGCACCAAGAAGTAATTCTGATCCTTACCAGTGCTCCCCTCTGGATGGAGAAAATCATTTCCTAGCCAGCCCATGCTGAGCAGAATCCATGAGCTAAAATTAGGGTTAAAGTCACCAACATGTCCCCTCATCCTTTCGTTCATCAGTTATTTGCTCTCAGAGATATGACAATGTCACCAGAGCAATTTTGTTCTTGGCACATTTCAGAGGCAAAAGGGGACACAGGGGACTCTACCAAGGTAGTAATTTTCTAAGTAATCATCTTAATGTCTTCATCCTGAGTGCATTTGTACGAGCAAGTTAATTAGGGAAGTTAATTTTCACAAATGGCACAAAAGTGCCCATTTGCTGGTAACACGGCCTAGTGCCAAGGCCTGGCTCAAGGTAACCAGAGACGATAAGTTGATGCTGTGCATCCATTACTGAAGCCCAGTTTGGACCAGGAAGAGCCACATCTGCCAGGTTGGCAGATGTGACCAGGATTTGGCATTTTCTAAAGGCTGTGGGAGAGAAATTCTAACTTGCAGCTGAACAGTATGGTGAACTCTTTTCTCACATCTGTCTGCCCAGCAGCCTCTGAGGCTCAGCTCATTATGACCAGGAGAAGAGGCTCATGTGGGTGTGATTGTAGACAGAGAAGGTCTGCACATTGTAAAACAAGTCAGCGATAGCCCCTGGCTGCCAAGATTCTTTCCTGGGCAGCTAGTTTCCCTCTTGGGAACATGGAAGCTATGATGATAGGAGTCACACATGACAGCAAATGGAATCCTTGGGAGTTCTAGCTTTTCATTCCTGCAATATGGTGAGCCTGGAATTGGACCAGATGGTGATAGAGTCATCTTTTCTCTCCAGGAGAAAAATATGTCTTTCTCATGTGGAGGGAAGATGAGAAAAAGAAAGGGAAAAACTCTTCCTACACTGTTAGTGAACTGAGTGTAACTCAGCTTTCATGAAGGAGGAGGAAGAGGTTGATAAGTAGGTATCCATTCTCAGAGATGGCAAGAGGGCAGGCAGCTACAGGGATGCTAGAGAGCTGCACCTTACACCTAAATTTAAACACTAGTTTGAGGTATTTACTGTGGTTCATCCTACTCTGGAAGGGAGCACTGTATAGACAAAAAAGAGTAGTCTGAGTTCCTGTTCTTGAACTCGAAGAGTTCTTTGACCTCATGTAAATTTCCATCTTTCTGAGGCACTTTATTTTGAAAATGAGAGTGTTAAGGCCTTCCTCAGAGGACCACAGGAAGGTTACATCAGACAACATATGCTTACTCATAGGAGGCTTAACAAGCATCATGTCCCTTATGCCGCATTCTTCCCAAAGGGAATGTCCCCAGCGTTCTCGTCTTACTAAATTATTAGAGTGAAGAATGCCCAGCTTCTCCCTAGTTTTATAAAGTAACATTTCACTTCTGCCACATCGAAAAGTTTGTCCTGACTTTGAGACCAAAAAAAGTAGCTAGAGAAGTCTATTAGTACTTTTTATTAACTGGTGAGTATCTGGTAGGATAAATTTTCCTAAGACTCCCAAAAGTTTTATGAGATCAGAATAATCCATTTCACCTTCATGGAGGGGAAAAAATGTGTACACTAGAACAAACGACTGGCAAATTTCTGAAAACATGTTGGAGGACAGGAGGGAAAGAGCCTGGCAGAGTTAATTGGAAGCCAGATGTATCGTGTCAAACACCGCTTTCCCTAGCTCACCCACGCTCTAGGGAACATTTGAAATAGCAGGGCCCCGCAGCTCCAGTACCCACACTCAGATCTTCCTACCGGTACAAAGTTTTCCTTTCCTTCTCTCTCATTTAGAAATGCACCAACTTAAAAAGATAGAGAAAACTTGCATGTGGAATGGATTTTCTGGAAACACATTTTCTTATACCTGTGGTAAGAGAAACTTTGAAAGTGGAGCAAAGTCAGGAAGTAAAAGTTTACCTGCTCGTGCCAAACATACTCAAAAAATTTTCAAACAAGTTTGAGAGTTTTTGTTTTGTTTTAGTTTTTGTTTGTTTGTTTGTTTGCCTTACTTCAACTCTCAGTATCATATTTCCTTTAAGTATTTTCTCCCTTGAGAACCAGAGGCATGGAAAATGACACCATACTTGTGGTGCTTTAATGTGGAATGTTTAAAAGTCTCCAGAAGGCCTTAGTACAAAAATCATGAGATTTCACACTAGGAGAGTTTTCTTTTGAGTTAAGCATTGCTCTTTCTTTCTCTGGATCTCCCTTAAAAATGCCCATGCTCCTGGAAAAATGCAATGTAGATCTTAGAAGAAATACAAAGATAATCTATTTGATATTTTTTCTGTTTTAAATGCTTTACATATGTTATTTATTTTACCTTTATGACAGTCTTTGGAGGAGAATGTTTTCTCCATTTTATACAGGAGGAGGTTTAAGTGAAGAAAGATTGGCTAACTAGCCCTAGCTTGCCCGGTCCATGAGTGATGGAGCCAACATTCAAACCTAGGGCTGTTCAATTCAAGAAACTATACTTTTTCTCATTTTTCAATTGGGGATCACGAGGGAGTTCTATATACTTGACCCTGGGAAAAAGTGAGGAAGCAAGTCCAGCAGGAAGGCACTACAGACAAGTTTTGCCTAAAGCAATTTTGCAGACTAAGCTGCGCTGCTTCTTGATGTGATCACGCCTGAGAAGGTAACAACCCCAGGGAAGAACTTCAGAAGAACATTTATAATACAGCATGATAGTTATTGATCAAGTCTTGGAGTGTTCAGGAGCTTGTGGTTAGGAAATACTCTTGCTTCATTCTCTGTAAACTTTCCAAATGATAGTGAAGTAAGTTATGTGTCTTTCATTTTTCCACGAGCAAGAATTGTTGCAACCTCTATGCACTTACATATTTGTTCAACATTTGTTGGGTACATGCTCTTTTCCAGACACTGTGCTATGACCTATGAGCTATTCAAAGGTGAATACGACATGAATCTAATTCTCAAGGATAGAGGAAATAGTAAATTCATGAGAAAAGCTCTCCTCCTGGAGATGTACTTAAATAATTATATTCTGGGTTTAAAATGAATAACAACCATAAAGAAATTATGGATCAAATATTACATAGTTGAGAGAATGGAGAGATTATTATTAGTTATAATGGTCAGGGATGGCTGCATGGAGAAGATGACATTTTATCAGGGAATTGAAATATAGCTAAGAGTCACACACACAAATGACAAGGTGCAGTGAAATTCTCTAGGTGGAACTTTTATGAGCAAATATATAACAGCAAGAAATTTTATCATATGAATTGATTATTGTCTGCCTGGGTCCCTTCTAAGGCCTAGCAACAGGGACCATGACTCCCGACTCACTTTATGCCCTCTTAGCAAACTTCTTTCTTCTCCTGGCAGAAATCTGAAAAATTAGGGCACATTTTGGATTTAAGTGTGTGAAGATGTCAATTGTCAATACACAAACAAACAACTGCAAGCAGAAACATAAATTAACATTCAATAAATACAGGACACCTATAATTCACAATCAGAACATGTGAAAATGAAAAGTATATGATTAAGTAGTAATAAATTTGAAATAAATTTGCACAACAACAGGGATACCAATGAGAGGCAAGATACCTCACCCAACAGAAATCCAGAGAGGTTCAGAATGGGAAACAATAGTTACGATGAACCACTGGGATAAGGTGTGGGGTATGAATCAAAGAGACCTGTTTCCAGGCCAAGTCCCCACCCTGACCCTTCCCAGCCAAGCAACTACTTCCATGGCAGAAGTTTAGAAGAAACTTCGCTGGAAAAAAACTATAGTCCCAGAGTAAATATCTCCAGATACTAACATTTGATGTTTTTTAACCATCTGGTCATTTTCTAGGAAAACCCACCACCAATGTCCATTACCCTTTGGCAGTCTTTTAAAAAATCTAAAAATTTTTATTTAAAATCATTTTTAAATAAGCTTTTAGAGCTTTAATTGTAAATATGACAGCCAAGGATCCCCGACCATGAAATACAGGAACAAACAAGTAGGTAAAATGGAACTCAACAAAAAGAGAGGAAAAACAGGAAACAGGAAAAAAAATTAAATAAACTAAAATTAATATTCTCAGAGATATAAAGGAAGACACTGTGTCTAAGAACAGATAAAGAAGAAAGAAGAGGAGGAAAAAGCTAAGAAAAATATAAGGAAAATAAGGAGAAGGAGGCGAAGAATAAGGAGGAGGAGGGAGAATAAGAGAAGGGGGAAGAAAGATTTCTAGAATAAGAAAAAGCTTTTAGATATTTAAAGGAAACATATTCGTCAATTAAAAATAAAAAAGTACAAGGATCAGAAGATAAGAGTTGCGACAGTCTTCAAGTAAGTAGGACAATAAAGACAAAAATATGGTCAATAAGAGTGATAAAATAAGAGTATTAATTGGTAAAGTCTAACATTTGACTAACAGGGAATTCTAGGAAGAGATAATAAAGGAAGTAGTAGAGAAGAAATTAGGAAGTTAATAAAATAATTGTCTTAGTTTCCAGGCTACTATGAGAAATACCACACAATGGATTGGCTTAAACAATGGGGATTGATTGTCTCACAGTTTTGGAGACCAGAAGGTTTGCTTTCTCTTGGAGTCACTAGTGTTTTGGCTGACCAGCAATACTTGGGTTCCTTGGCTTTTCCATCATACAGCAATGTTTTCTCCTTTCTCTACTAGGTTCCCACCTGAATTCCTGTTTCTAGCTCCTTCCCATGGCTTTTTCCCTATAAGATCTCCAGTAATAGGATTAAGACCATCTTAATTCTGTTGGCTATGCCTTAGTTAAAATAACATATTCAAAAGACCCTATTTACAATGTATTCACATTGACAAGAATGGAATTAAGTTTTAAAACGTGTGTTATTTTCCTGGGGTGCATAATTTAACCTACCACAATAATAAATATCAGACTTGAAAGAATGTTTATTTGGATTGAAAAATCTATTGGGACCAATGCCCCTCAAAAAGGGTCTCACCAAGTCACATCAGCATGAAATTTCATATCAGGGAAAAAGAGGACTCAACAAACTTCCAGAGATGGAACAGCAAAGTTATATGGAAAAGATGCAGGATCTGAAAAGCAATGGACATCTCAACTGCAACACTAGAACCCAGGAAAAAATGAAAGTGCCTTCAAAATTCTAAGAAAAAAAAAATGATTTTCCACTCAAAATTCTCAATGTAGCTAAATGAGAGATCTTGTGTAAAGTTGGTATAGAGACATTTGAAAATATACAAAATATCAAAAAATTTACTTTCCATGCATCCTTTCTCAGGAAGAACCTAGAAGTGAGCTCTTTCAAAACAAAAAAGAAAACCAAGAAAGAAAGATAAACAGAAGCCAGGAAATAGCCCCAGAAAGAAAGGGAACAGAATTCCTAGGATGGTGGTTGGATAGCAGGCTTGGAGAGTAATGAATCCAAATTAGAGCAGGATCCATTTGTAAGTCAACAAAAGAATAAATATGAAGAAATAAATGAAGAAATCCAGAAGGGATATTTCCAGAAAATAATAATAAAGGAACTGAGGTATCATCTGACACATTTGACCTTGACTATGAAGAAAACTGCATTCAAAAGCTGTTGGAGTTTATGAGAAGACATATTCAAAATTCAGAAAAACAACTAAATGGGAAGAAAAAAATGAGGGAATTAAGCATTGTGATATAACTCTACTAGCAAGATGGGAGAAGGGTAACAGGAACTGTAAGAATGCTGTGTTCTCACTACAGAAGAGGAGGAGGAAGAGGAAGAGGAGAAAGAGGAAAAGGAAAAAGAGGAGAAGAAAAGAAATAGAAAATCTTAAAAACAAAACAGAACAAAACAAGGGAACTCAGAAGTTGTTGCCTCTTGAGAACAGAACAGGAATGCAAAGAGATTTTTTTAATCCAGAAATTCTTTAGTAATATTTAACTTTAACTATGTATATGTACTACATTGACAAACTAAATTTAAATTTTCAAAAACTGACTAAGAATCAGAGTTAGGCTTACAAAAGCACAAAGATTTGTGGTAATTCTAAAAACTCCATTTCCATCCCTCTCCAATTAAGTAGCTAAAACAGAGTTCCAAATACCTAATGAAGTGCTACTCACCCACAAGGAGCAACATTTTCTGGTTTAAAACAACTGAATAGAGGCTTCTTAATTTCTAAAGCTTAGGACACATTTAAACATTTTATGGTAAGTTTTATACTAGCTCATTCCTGCGGGTACTTATAGCTTGAAAAGCACCTATTAGCATTGGAGAAAACTTAAAATTTGATTGAATGCTAAACAAACACATATAATTGAACATTATGTGAAACTAAGCACTTATCCAGTAAATAAAATCAACAGTTACGGCAATGTTAGACTGAGCACGCTGATCTTTCTATATAGTTTTCTGCTTAGATTGTTTAGTAATGCACAAGAAATAAAAATGGTTTTCTAAATAAGGATGTGCTTAAAGATTTTGGTCCAAGAATATTCGTCTTTTTTTTTACTGTTTATTATAGTTAAAGATTGAAAACTACCTGAAAGACTGACAATGTAGTATTGGATGAATAATGAAATACATTTTTATAATGGGACATACATAACTGCTACCCACAAACATTATTGGTACCAAAACAAAAAGATGTTTATGATATGTTTAAGGGAAATAAGCAGAACCCCAAATTACGTTCAGTGCCTTCCCATAGTTTATTTCATTTATTTTATTTATATATTGTTACATTGTGCCCAGAATCCTGCTATACAACTATGTGTTTGAAAGTTACTTAAACTCTTTAAGTCTCAGTTCATTATCTGTAAAATAAGGATGCGAATAGTGCCCAACCCAAAAAGTTGTTAGGAAGAGTAAATTAATTAAAATATGTAAAATGCTTTGAACACCTCCTGGCATGCCATAATGACTGTGTGCCAATTGTTGATGTTGTTTTTAGTAGCAATAGAAGGAGCTGATCAACCATCAGTGGTTATTCTGGAAGGTGGAATTCTGGGTGCCTTAGTGTCTTTTGTTGACTTATAAATGGCTTTGAAGTTTTTTATGATAAATATGTTGCTGTCATGGAAGAAAACAATAAATTTTAGTAATAGCTAAAAAGAATAGATTTAGTAATAGAAAAAATAAGGTAATACATCACTTGCCTACAGTATCTCCTGGAAAGGGGATGAATGTATGCATTTTTTTCTACTTAAAATAATTCTTATCCCTACAGTGTGTTGATATTATTTCTCAACCAGATATAGATATATTCTTGGTAGTCCAAGCATTTTCTTGTAGAAGATTTTGACTTGGAGTTTTAATTTCAAGGATAATTTTAACAAACAACATAACTATATCTGGATCTTCTGGATGATTTCAGCACAGTTCTCCCAGGTAGTAAGAGAGGAACAGCCTTCGTGACAATGGTGTCATATTGTTAAATAAGGCCCCATTGACCAGACACCACACTCTAGGAATGAAGGTTTCACTGCACGGGGTATGAACAGAGGAGAGCAATGGAAGAAATGACTCATGCCAAGTTCAAAAATTCAAAATAACTTGGATTGTAGCAGTTCCACATCTATGATGTTATTTGATTTCTGCAAACATCATATATCTCAGTAAAATTATACTGTTGACTTGAATTTGACAGTGTTTATACCATTATTCATATTTAATTTTATAAATTTGTTTTGGCTTTATAGTTGTTTAAGGTTTCAAGCTTTTATTACGAGTTTACTTAGTTTTATTTTTATGTGTTTAAGCGGCATTACAATAAAAAGTCAACGCTAGGCATTTATGTGAAATATTTTTTCTCTAAAGGGGGTTAATGCATTTAAGAAGGATAAATAATAAAATACTGTGCAACCACTGACTAGAATAGAATTTTAATTTGATTTAATTCAAATATTTTTAAATCCTCATTATATTCCTGGCACTGGGCTGGCACTATGGGTAACATAGAATCTACTGTAGTGTCTCAGAACTTGATGGGCTGACAAGTTTTAAGGTTTTACCCATGACTCCATTAAGTAACAAAATAAGATAGTATGTGATTAAGTACCTGGAGTTGTTCAGAAGGTACCCTGAGGACTGAAAAGGTGAAGGAAGGCTGTCAGGGAGAGGTGGGTCTTGAAATTCTGGTCTTGAGGGAGGAATTCCAGCCAGAAGAGAGTCCTGTGGAGGAAGATGAAAGTGTGTCACATCTTGCCTGGGTTTGTGAAGAAGTAGAGTGGAGCCGTGTAATTTCCTCAACCGAAGCAAATGAACATAACAATCAGCCCAGCTGAGTCAGGAAAAGGTGGATGAGTGTGCTTGTGTGTACATGTGTTTGGGGGGTTGGCAGGACTATTGGTCCAGCTTGGCCTTAGAGGTCACTGTGAAACCAGATGATTTGCTCTTTATCTATCAGACTTACCCAGACCACAGATTGTGGTGACAAAGTCCTAGAGTTGGCGCTAAATGACTCTGGGCTGAAATTCCAACCCTACCTCTTACTAGCTCTTTGACCTTATACAAGTGACTTAATGTCATTTTACCCAGGTTTCTTCAGCTATTAAATGCCAATGATAATACTTCACAGAATCATTAGGAGGAGTAAGTAAGGACTATTTTGTCGCTGCATTACTTATTACCCTTTTCCTCTCCCTTTGATGCTTTTCTCTATCATGATTCCAGGGATGTACAGTGGAGCAGCAGGGTAGCAGGGCTGAGGCATGGCACTGAGCCTAGGCTGACATGCTGGAGGCACTGGAGCAAGGAGGAGGCAGCCACTCAGTATTCCTGCTCGGGCTTCCTGAGGGCAACATACTTCACTTACGTGAAAGCCCTAGGTGTAAACACCTGGGTTGGAAGCAGAGCTCACCAGCTGCTACTCATTTCTCCATGGAAGTTACAGCACAGAAGACAGAGCTACAGAGACTGCGCAGTCTCACATAGAAAACAGTACGGGATTGGGACAGGATGTTAGCTTGGGGAGAGTAAGGGAAAAGTCTTATAACAGCTGCACAAAGAGCAACTCTGGGCTCTTTCCCTTGGTGATGGCTCTTCTGTTCCTCTGTTCCCCTTTACACAAGCTCTGGACTGAGGAAAAGACAAACAAGACAGTTTGAGTCCTGGCAGTGAGGCTACGTTGTGCCATACTTGCCCACAAGACATTCAAGGTTGCCCAGAGAAATAAACTCATATGCATGAACTGAATACAGAAATCTCTCTGTCTGAGGCTGAGTATAGAACTACTGGGAATGGGAAATCTCTTTTTGTTATGTTAATCCTGTGCTTCTCTCTCCTACAAGCAGCATCTTAGAGAGATGGACTCGTTTTGCCCAGCTCCCAGCCTGTCATCCTCCTGACTCTGCCTGTCTACAAAAAGGTCATTGATTTTATATCCATTAGGCCATCATTTGGCCCATGAATTAGCCTGAGAAAAGACTAATTTTCTAGTACCAAAGACAGAGCTTAAAGCACGTTCTTCTATGGAGACATAAAATGGATTTTTATACACACACTTGGACTCACAGACTATATTTAAAACAAAAGGCAGGGAGCAGATGTGGCTGAAGAGGTTGAGCACCTGTTTCCCAAATGGGAAGTCCTGGGTTCGGTTCCCGGTGTTTCCTAAAAACAAAAAA
>JAQZBX010107162.1:0-10680 GCA_029593785.1 Cabassous unicinctus
GGGAAAGGACCCAAGAGTCCCTGGGTCTAGTAGGGGATAGAAAGGCTGAGCTCCCTGGGCCCCCATGCTGCCTTGAACGTGTCCTAGTAGAACAGCGGATGAGGCTAGATCCGTTCCTGGGAGAGGCTGATTCTCCCGAGATTCTGTTTTCACACCTGTCCTAGTCTAGACTCCAGTCTTTTCCCAGGTGCCAACGTCCCCATGGGAAGAATTGAAGAAGACATTCTGAAATCATGCAAATGTTGCCATCGAGTTAAAAAAGATGAACATGCCTGCAAAGCTGGCTTCATTCAACAGGAAATCCCATCCCGTCTGCCCACTCCTCATGTGCTTGGGGCCATGCTCCGGCTCCGTGCAGGCTGCCCGCAGGGCCCCGTTGTTGTGTTGCCCTACCTCGGCTGCTCAGGGAGGTGCCTGCTGCGTGCACCGTGAGGACTGCCGAACTTTCCACACTTGCTTTACCCATCTTTGGGGCTTGGAGGTGTTCCTGATACATCCTTCAGACCTGGGTTCAACTGCTGGCCCTCCAGCTTGCTGGCTGTGACACCCAGGACCTTACCTGCCTCTTGCCTTCTCTGGGTCTCATTTTTCTGACATGTAAATTATAACAGTCCCTGCAAATCGGACTAAATGAGAATGAAGATGCAGAAGTGCTTTGTTAACCAGCTAACAGTCATGCCGTATTCTCCATAATTTTAGAGATAGAGTTTCCTGTTTGGTCAGCAATCTCGTGAGGAACTTACTATGAGTCCCATTTTACACACGAGGACACTGAAGCTTAGGGCCACTCAGCCTGTCAGTGGACGAGCTGGGATTTAACTCCAGGTCTCTAGCTTAATCACGGAGCCCCGTAGGTGGGATTATTCACTTTCTGGAGCGGGAGTGAAGGAAGAGTGGCACAACAATAGGGCTTTTAAAAATAACACAATTCCAAGAAAGTGCCACACTATACTATCATTTGATTTACTTAAGGCATAAAGCAGCATAAGTGTGAGGTTTTAGTTTCTACAGAATGAATTGGTTCCTGAATTTCAGTCCTGAGCTTTGTTCTGTGGAAATCGTGTGGTTGTAGAGAAAGCATGTTTATTCATTCAACATTTAATGAGCACTGTGTGTCATGCTCTTTTATTGGGGTTTGAGAAATGACCTGGCAAGGCAACTCCTAGCTTAAAGCATTTGGAAGCTAAAATCCTCTTCCCACCCGCAGTCTACAAATAGCTAAGTTATGGAGAACCCAGGTGGGGAGCTTTCTCTCCAGGACCCCTGCCATTGGTGAAATCGATAGCTGGGACCACAGTTTAAGAACTAGTGGGCTCATGGTGTCAGCGATTGCAAAAGTGGCACTGCCTTCTGGAAATCCACATTGTATGGTCACTTGTCCAACAGGAAAACCAGAGAATCCTGGGATGCCCTAGCCTGGAGAGCTGAGAGGCCACTGTGTCCTGCTCCCCACTGTACCACAGAGGGCCCAGAGAGGGGAAGGGACTTGCCCAAGGCTGTGCAGCAAGACTGCAGCGGAACAGAGGCCAGAACCAGGCTCCCTGCTCCCAGACCAGCGCTTCTTGCCAGCGCTGCCTCCCGAGCCCTGTTCTGAGGCTGGGCACCGGCCGGCCTCTGACAGCTGGCTGTGGGACGAGGTAATCCAAGGAGTGGGCTTTCATTAGTGGGCAACCTTCATCACAAGGCGAAAGGCAGCAAAGTTAACTAGTTGAAATAAAATGGATTATGTTAGTAACTTTCGGAGAAAGTCAACAGGCCCCTGAGACTTTCTGGAGAAGCAAAATCGGGAGATGGAGCCAGCAGAACTGCAGTGTTTTGCATTCTGACAACCGCAAGGACACAGTGAGGTGGCCCAGCAGGGTTAAGGTTGGAGGAAAGGCTAGACTTCAAATAGGCCCGGTTGCCTGGCAACTGGGCTTCTTCCCATGCTAAAGACATTAAAGTGAGATAAAACACGAGCAAATGAACTCGATAGGAGCCAAAGGGGTGGCCATCCATGGCCTAGGCCCTCCATTTGAAGGCAGTTCTAGGAGAAATGTGTGCCTCAGCACATGAGGACATGGGAAGTGCTTGAATGAGGCATAAAGCTGTTAAATTGGCCCTGCAGGCACACCTCTTGTTCTTGCCGCTGACTCTGGTCAAAGGAGGCACAGGTAACGAAACATGCCACTGCGTGCCCACGTTGTCTCACTCACGCTCCTCAACAGTAGTTGTCACTGGGGACACAGCGGAAAGCCTGTCTAAATTATTTTGGGTTACAGAATTTAGAACGGCCTGCTTCTTAGGTCAGTGGTTCTTAAACTGTAGCATGCATTGGAATCACCTAGAAGGAATCTGCTGTGGCTTCATGGCAAATTTTGACAGCACCAGACTGGGAGGCCCCAGCTATTTAAGGCCAGAATCGCAACGTGCAGGTCCCAGCACCCATAGACGGGTGTGGATTTTGTTCCCTTTTCTCTGCTTTGAAGCTTTGACTGTAGCACTATCTGTTGCCTGGGCACACTTCCTCTGCCTTGTGTTATTTTGCATTCTGTATCTGAACAACCCGGTGGTGTGCAGTCGGGTGGCAATGGGGCTGCGGGATGCCGAGACCACAGAGTCCTGATTCTGCCTCCAGGTCTCGCGTCGACTCAGTTCCAGCTCTTCCCTTTATAGAGGGCTGAATGCTGCCTGAATGAGCAAAGCAAACTCTTGTCGGGCTTGGCCTGTCCCCTCCTTTCTTCTCTTTGTGGTAGGTTCCAGCAGGGCTACTGCACTGCTACCTTCAGTTGGCTCCAGGAGGCAGTAAGATAGGAAAGTGGAAGTGCATCGTGGTGGCACCCCACCCCACCCCACCCCAACCATGGAAAAAGCAGGGAGCCGTGGTTCTGTGCTCCTTGGACTGGCAGATTCCTCAGTGTGGGAGAGCTGCTGAGTCCACCAGACTTGGGTGGCACCTCTATGGGACACAGGGAGGGTATCAGGGGGCCAGGAAACACTTGCATTAATGCCATGTACCTCCTTTGCCCTGCTCGTGGGTGGGTTTAGGGGAGTGGCGAGTTTCGTTCTCCCCCATCTCTGCAACCTGATGCCGGCTTGGTGGTCTTGGTGGTCAGGTTTATGGCTCTTCTTCCTTCTCCTCTCCTGTTCCTTTCACTCCTCTTCCTCCTGGACCTCCTTCGGTGCCACCCTCCCATTACCCTCCTTTGACCTTTCATTTGTTAATTCCCTAACACAAATATACTATGATGTGTACAAAGTTGCATTCAAAGAAACAGTCCTCCAACAAAAGTAGAGTATTTCTGATCTTCACTTACATTTTCCCAAACATGCTAAAGGAGAAGCTAAGCTCTAACTCAGCAATGCTTCTAAAACCCCCTTTCTCTCTTCCCAGTTCTTTTCCATCTGCAGCTGCTGTGGAGCCTCTAAATTCCAAAAACCCTTCCTCTTCACTAGCCTGGATGACTTATTTATTTAATGCCTCTCCTTGGGTGGAGCACAAAGTTAGCAGGCTCTGATTTATTGCTCTCCAAGCAATTTTTTAATAATTGATTTTGCTTTTCAGGTAGTGGTGCCCCAGGTCTGAAACATAAGCATTTGGGTTCACTAGAAGTGGATATCGCCCAGTGTAAACAATAAACTGGCTTCTGTTCATGTACCAGGTCCGTGATTTCTATTTAGATTGTTTAGCCTGGAGACTTGTTCATCTCAGTGAACTAAGAATAATCTAATGTTCTGACTCAAGAGACCAAGAAGATCTTGGCTGGAGGAAAATTCTTCATGGCCAGGTGATCACATCAGAGTGCTTGGCAGGGAACTTGTTAATGACCAGGATTTGCTTAGCAGAGTGGGTGACATTCACACCGCCATTGACAGAGCTTGGACCCGTGAGGCCTGGGCACCTCCAGCTGGGATCTGATGGCACACACAGCAGCGTGGGGAGCCAGATTCAAGCTGTTACTTGCAAATGTTGTCCTTGCATTCCTAGAATGAATTCCACTTGGTCATTGTACCGAAGGCCTGCTCGTAAGGTTGGCCTTTGGCTGGTGTCTTGGAACTTGGCACTTGAATCATTTCCTAGCTGATGAGGCTGGTTCACAATGTGATTCAGGCTGGACACCAGCTTTCCTTCTGGGAATTTGGAATTTGGGTAGTTGCTACAGGCAGAGGGGGGCCTGGGTATCAACAAAAACCTTGGATGCTGAATCTCAAAGGGTCTTCCTGGAAAAAAAAAAACTGCACATATGACTCCATTTTCCCTGCTGGAGAAAGGAGTGTGATTGGTGCTTCCTTGTGGGAGGGAGTGAGCATAGGGAGCCCATGCGTGGACTTCTCCAGACTCTGCCCCCGTCTCTTTCCCATGGTAAACCTCAGCTGTGAGCATGACCACAGGCTGAGTCCTGCGTGTCCTTGTAGAGGATCACGGAAGAGGTGGGTAGTCTTGGGGATGTCCCCAAACAACCATAATGTATTGTGCTTTTGGATTATATTTGCTGATATTTCATACATTTTTCTTTAGCAATATTCATAAGTTCAACTTGCATTTATCATATTTATCAAGCTTTTTATTTCCTTCTCACCCTGCTCTAGGCATCCTGACATATAGCAATTCCTTAATCTTCTGAGGTATCCTTGACAACCTCATTTTACAGGTGAGAAAACTGAGGCCCACAGCAGGGGAGTGACTTACCCAAGTCAGGTCTGCCTCCAGCCCAGGGTGATCGCCCATCCTGGGTTGCCCAGGACTGAGGGCTTTCCCCCAGACCCAAGGATTTCCCAGGATGAGGGACTTTTAGTACTGCAGCTGGGAGAGTCTGGGCAAGGCCACGCCTTGTCTGTATACTTCATCTTCTCGGATGCTTCTGTTTTCCTAAAGGAGAACTTGTCCCCCTTAGGGGTTGGGCATATTCACACTCAAGTTGGAAGTGCCAGAAACATGGTCTCTCAAGGAGAACAATTTCCAGATTCGTTTTCTTAGCGCCACTCTGTCTCCCAGCCCAGTTTTCGTGTCTTCTCCTTGCTCTTTGCGCCTCTCTACTGGGCCCTCCCCTCCCCAGCTTCACCCACCACATTTTTCAGCATTACTCGCTTTAATTTCCTTTACCATCCCCTTTGCAAAAACTTCTTCCCTGATTTAATTACTGTTTCTCTTAATTCAATTTCATTCTCTTGATTGTTGTTAAACTCCTGAAGTTGTTTCTCCCAAGAATTTAACGGCTGGGCTCTGTGCTTAGAGATTAATTGCCATCATTTTCCCTTCAAATGCAGGTACTCTCTTACTTCTCTTCAATTATCTTTGGAAAAAAGGAAAGTGACCATTCTTTTTTTCCAGGGCCTCTGAGAACAAACACTGCTGGAGGCTGCCTTTTGAGAGAGGAAGAGGGAGAGAGAGAGAGAGAGAGGAAGTCAAATCTCTTAAATGTTTCAATCTTTCTTCCACTTTTCACTGGCTCTAAACTCAGAATCTGAGTAGTGGGAGGGCCCCAGACTCCTGAGGATGGGTGGAGGCCACGAACAGATTGGGAGGCTCTTGGGGCAGCCATTCAGGCTTGAGCGATGATGGTGGCTCTCGGCTAAGAGGGTTTTGGGGGCAGGGAGGAGGGGAACAGAGAGGCTGGCTCTACCTTCAAGCGTCCCACCCAACCAAGGTCCACCATGGGCACCAACGCTGCGGCTCGTTCAAGGAACAGGAATGATTTTGGCTAGAATTTCCCCTCCCTGGACTGGCCTCTTAGGAAACCAAAGCTCAGTACCCTGCCCTCTGACCTCCTGTCTGTGTTTTCAGTGCAGCAGTCCTTTGGCTTTTGAGAACCCCCTCTGACCTGGCCCTCAAATTCTTTATCTTCCCCAGCTCCATCACCCCGAATCTCCTCTGTCTTCATGTTCAGACCCTTGAAAAAGGATTGCAGACAGAGGGGGTGACGCCAGGCTGAGGCTCTGGCCAGCTTCCTTTGAGATCCAGTTGCTGAAGTCCCAGCCCTGTGACACGGAAGCCACCTTGAGAGTACAGGTTCTGGTGGGGGACAGTGGGGGGCTCTGGCCAGGCACTTAGGAGCTGTGGGATCCTGCTGCTCCGTCCACTGCCCAGAGTTTCGCTCCCGTCATCTGTGGTAATCAGATGTGGGACCGTGTAAAATTGACATGGGAGGAGCCTGTGCAGCTCAGTGGTTGAGACCTGCTTCCCAGGTACGAGGTCCTGGGTTCATTCCCTGGTACCGCCTGAAAAATAAATTGACATAGGGCTGACCTTTATTTTATGTGAGGGTTAAATGGAAGCACTCAGCACAGTGCCCGGCACATGCTAGGTTGTGACTAACAAGTATTACTATTAACGCTGAGAAGCATTTATTCCTACGTACATGATAGGACCACAGACTTTTAGGACTGTAAAGGAAATTGAGCCCCTGAGGCCGCCCCCAGCTCTCATGTGATGTTGCCATCCTCGATTCGGTCTCTGATCCTGCTTGGCTAGCTCCTGTGATGGGGCGCTCACTCCTCTTGGGGAGCCCCTGCCTTTATTTTGGGTTGCTCTAGGGGCATCGAGTAGGAGCTCTGTTGTGGGTGTGATGCCTGTAATCTGATTTCCAGTTGTGCATTGTGTATTGTCGTCGATGTGTATTGTTGTCACATCAACGACCATATTGCAGAATCAGGTGATTGTCTGGAGGACAATCCAGCAAGTGATGCAACGATATACGCACAGGTGTGGGCTCCAGACCCCAGGCTCTCCCCGTCCCCAGGTGAGGACAAGATTCTGGGAATGTAGGGGAGCTCAGTTCACCCAGGCACAGTTCATAGACGAGGCCTCAGAAATCCCCAAGGAACCTTTGAAATCGCCCTTTTCCGGGGTTCATGAGGACTCATAAATGACACCGTCCCTCCTGGTTATTCATGCTCAGTATATGCCAGAATAAAGAGCTTAGAGCTCGCAGGGGCTCCATCCCCGTGTCCAGGGCTGCTCGGCTGCATTTGATGAGAAGGCCCTGGGGTGTTTCATAAACTACCCAATATGTCTAATAAAAACCTCCCATGGCCCTGCTGATGTTACTGGCCCCACATCACACACACGTGTTATTGGGGGCAGTATCAGAATGTATTTTAAATTCCCACTGTGTCTATTTAATTTTTATTTAAAGGAAATCATCTGCAAGATTTAAAGTGGATTTCCTCATGTGGACATACCTCGGTACCTAGGATAAGGAACTGGAAATATGCCATCATATATACCAATCCAGAAATGGACGATTTAAGAATAGAATGGGAATAAGCAATTGCGCACTCGGGGCTCATCTAACTGTAGAGCCATACTGTGCTCTATGGATCACGATTTGGGATATAGCATACATTTATAACAAAGCCAATTTTATTCTCACTTAGTGCTTAATAGAGGTAATCTCACTTTAATGATCTATTTTACCCAGACTCTTAGAATATTAGAGCAGGATTGGACCTTAGAACTTAATGTGGCCAATCCCGTCCTATTACAGATGAAAACAGTGGAGCCCAGAGAGTCTAAGGGATTTGCCCAAGATCCTGCTGGTCGGAAGTTCAGGGCTAGGATTCAAGACTAGATTTTAAACTTCAAATGTGGCACTTGTTTCACCGTAAGAAGCGCTCCATCCACCAGTATGTGCCTGGTTTCATATACATCCCTGCATGAGAGGGAGGCAACAGGTACACATACATATGTTCACGACGGGAAGGGAATCTGGCGGTAATGTTTGTCACGGCTGGCACGCGGGCCCACGTGGCCCATCCGGCGCGCTTGGCTGGTGGCTGGCCTGCCTCCTCACTGCTCCTCTCGAAGCCTGGGGACAGCTGTGCACCTGGCAGACCTTAAAGCTGGACACCTGTGTTTAAGTGGCTCTCACTTCACCTCTCTGGCCCTTGATTTCCTCTTTTCTCACATGGAGATACTTTACTCCTCTAATACAAATGTTAACTGCAGAACCGTTCCGTGCAAGCATATGCAAATGAGTTGGTTCAAACCCCATCCCACCTGCAGTGAGGTAAGCTTCTCCATCAGTCTCTTCGAGTTTCCACATCTTCACTAGCTCCAAGAGCCTGTTTATTTTGAACTGACTCAGTGGATGAATCTACGTCATGTCTCGCATGTGCTGTCCCTGTTTCACACCACATTGACAGGAAACACATCCCTTTTTCTTGATTTCCCCTCTCATGCACACAAAGCATGTACACATGTGTAGCAGACGTCATAGAAGACTTGAAGACATGGAGATTCTGTGTCACCCCGTTGCTTGCTACCCTTCTGTAGCTCAACACAGAGTGACTCAGCTCACCAATTCTCTATCACGTAGGGGTCATCTTTTGCTGCAACCGAGATGTGAAAACAATGCCTTGAACAAGGTTTGTATTTTTCTCCCATGTCAAAGAAGCCTGGAAATAGGCATTCTAGGGCTAGTGTCATAGTTCTAAAACTTTATCAGTCCTAACTTCCTTTTCTGTTTCCATTTTGATGTCCTTTGCACGAGGTCACCTCTTGATTGCTAAATGGCTGCTCCAGCACCAGTCATTACATCCATGTTTCAGACAGAGGAAGAAGGAAAGCCAACAAAGGCCCTTCCAGTTGAGTCAGTCCTCCTTTTAGGGAGCGTCCCCAGAGCTTCTATCCAATAGTTTCTGCCTTCACTACACTGGCCAGAAGTTAGCCACGTGGTTACCCTTATCTGGAAGGGAGGCTGGGAAATCTAATTTTTCATTTGGGCACATTTCTACTCCCCCAAAATCAGGGCTCTAGGTAAGTATGAAAAGAAGAATAAAGTTTGGGTAGGCAACTAGCAGTGTCTTCCCCAACCTTAAACCAGCTCTGGCCCCATCTTTGCATAGCCAGTGACTCATTATTTTATTAGAACTAAGGGGCCATCACACTGCTGGAGGGAGAGAGCTGGAATAGAAGGGATGGCTGAATCTTTTCTCTGCTGTCATTGCTAACTGTCTCCATAAGTGGAAGGGGCAGCAAAGAGATTTATTTTCCTGCTGATGAGAAATTTACCACCCTCCTGAGAAGGCAGAAGCAGTTAGAGTTGCCTTTGATTTTCCTGCTCTTACACCCAAGGATTGTTGTGAGAATCAAAAGACAGATATGAGCAAGCATGTTACAAACTATGAAATGCCATGCAGTGACAGAAATGACCATTTATCATTATTATGAGTGTTGTCTCCTAAAGCTACCTGCTCAGTTGAAGGAAAGGGTTTTCTGAAAGAAGTAGGAATGAGAGTCAAGGCCAGGAAAAGGAGAAAGTGTCTCAGTGAGCCAGGCATCTGACAAATACCACACCGTGGCCTGGCTTAAAGGATGGGAATCCATTGTCTCCTGCTTTGGAGCTCAGGAGGCGTCACATGACAGTGTCCTCTCCTTTCTCCTCTTCTGCGACTTGGGGTTCTCTTTGTAAGGCCCACCCTAGTTCCTTTGGGCACAGCTTGACTAAAATAACATCTTCAAGTGGTCCTGTTTACAATGGGTCACAGCCACAGGGACGTGGATTAAGATGTAAACATGTGCTTGTTGGGGTGTCTAATTCAACCTGCCCTATGGGATGTGTGCGTTTTCCCTGCGTTAGACTTTGGCAGATGCTTTCCAAAGTGGTTCACCAATATACATTCCCATAAGGACAATATGGAAGACCTTCTCTCTCCCTTTTTCACTTGTGGTCATATCAGACTTACTGATTTTTGTCACTCGGATAGCTATGTTTTAATTTTCATTTCCCTTTTTACAAGTGAAGTTGAGCCTAATTTCATATATTTATGGGCCATTGGGATGAATTCTTCTGTGAACCTCCGTTTCATAACGTTTGCTGGTTTTTCTTTTTTGTTATTTGTGCTTTTCATATTGATTTGTGGGAATTCTTTATAGATTCTGCATACTTATCCTTTATTGGAGATAGTTACTGAAAATATTCTCCAAGTCTGTGGCTGGTCTTCATCTAGTGTATTTTGGCTCTTCTTATAGAGTTGTCTCAAATTTTACTATAACCAGATGTAAGAAGATATTTCATGACTCGTGTTTTTTTGTGTCTTACTTCTTTGTGTTGAGAAAGAAAGATAGTCACCTGTATTTTCTTTTATATATTTCCTTCTAAAATGTCCAAAGTTTTGCTTTTTCACATTTAGGTTTGTAATCTATCTGGCAATTATTTTAAAGTATGGTGTGAGATAGGGACTTAGTTTTTTTTTCCCTTACTATTTAAGCATTGTTTATTGAATCGTCCATAATTTCTACAGTGATTTTTCTTTTTTTTTTTTTTTAGTAGGTACCAGGGATTGAACCTGGGACCTCATACATGGGAGGCAGGCGCTCAACCATTGAGCAACATCTGCTCCCATACACTGATTTTAATACTACTTCTGTCATGTATCAAGACCAATGCATTTTGAGGCTATCTATTCTATTCATTTTGTCTATTGTTATATCCCTGTACCAATACCACATTTTTAAATTATGATGGCTTTTTTTTTTTATTGTGGGAAAAAATCAAAATTTTCACAATACATACCAATATTTGTAAAACTATATATAAATATATATGCATATATGTGTATTTGCTTACATAAATGTTATTTTTATATATATATATATATTTTTTTTTTAAAAGGTGCTTAGATTACCTAAATATTACACAGAAATTACAGGGATTCCCATGTTCCCACCTCCCACACCTCCCACAACATCCCACACCA
>JAQZBX010107163.1:0-10682 GCA_029593785.1 Cabassous unicinctus
ACAATATGTTACACAATATATTTAGTTCATAGTAGCGCATTCATACAGTATTTGTCTTTTTGTGTCTGGTTTGCTTCGCTCAACATAATGTCCTCCAGGTTTATCCATGTTGTCATATGCTTTATGACTTCATTTCTTCTTACAGCTGCATAATATTCCATCGTGTGAATAGACCACAGTTTGTTTATCCATTCATCTGTTGATGGACACCTGGGTTGTTTCCAACTTTTGGCAATAGTGAATAATGTTGCTATGAACATCGGTGTGCAGATGTCTATTCATGTCATTGCTCTCAGTTCTTCTGGGTATATACCCAGTAGTGGTATTGCTGGGTCACGTGGCAATTTCTATATTCAACTTCTTTAGGAACTGCCAAACAGTCCTCCATAGTGGCTGTACCATTCTGCATTTCCATGAACAGTGAAGAAGTGTTCCTATCTCTCCACATCCTCCCTAGCACTTGTAGTTCTCTGTCTTTTTAATACTGGCCACTCTGATAGGTGTAAAATGATGTCTCATTGTAGTTTTGATTTGCATTTCCCTACTCATGAGTGATGCTGAGCATTTCTTCGTGTGTCTTTTTGCCATTTGTATTTCTTCTTTGGAGAAATGTCTATTCAAGTCTTTGGCCCATTTTTTAATTGGGTCGTTTGTCTTTTTATTGTTGAGTTGTAACATCTCTTTATATATCCTGGATATTAAACCCTTATCAGATATGTGATTTCCAAATATTTTTTCCCATTGAATTGGCTGCCTTTTTACCCTTTTGATAAAGTCCTGTGAGGTGCAAAAGTGTTTAATTTTGAGGAGGTCCCATTTATCTATGTTTTCTTTTGTTGCACGTGCCTTGGGTGTAAGGTCCAAGTAACCACCACCTACTACAAGGTCTTGAAGATGTTTCCCTACATTTTCTTCTAGTAGTTTCATGGTCCTGGCTTTTATATTTAGATCTTTGAACGATTTTGAGCTGATTCTTGTATAGGGGCTGAGATAGGTGTCTTCTTTCATTCTTTTGGTTATAGATATCCAGTTCTCCCAACACCATTTGTTGAAGAGACTGTTTTGTCCCATTAGTGTGGGCTTGGTAGGTTTGTCAAAAACCAGTTGACTGTATAGGTGAGTGTTTATTTCTGGGTTCTCAATTCTATTCCACTGATCGATGTGTACTGTATCCTTATTGTGGTGGGGGTTGCATGGATCTCTACATGTGTTTATTCATAGAACTGTACTCCTAAAAGGTCAGTTTCACTGTATAATTTAAAAATAAATTAATTTAATTAAAAATGGTTCCTAGACACACATGCATTGATTAGTCGAGATTGATTTATTTTGTCCTCCAATGGATAGCAAGAAAGAAAATGCTATCGCTGGGCTTAAGGAAAAAAAAAAAAAAAGAAAATCAGGTCAGGGAAGGGAGGTATCTAGATCTAATTGCTGCAATTGACAATAGTCATTGGCTTCAACAAGTATGGAAGAAAGTACAAGGTATCATGAAACAAAACTGTTATTTCTTAATTGCTGAGGCCTCTCCCCAATATCTTTTCAAGCTGGGAATCAGAGTCATTTCCCTGGTCAATACACCCTTCTCAGGGTCCATGTGCCATACCTGGTATTTGGAATGGCAGATACCAAAAAGCCTTTTTGAGCAGGTAATTACATGTGTGCTGAGCATTTGAACAAGCCAAATATCAGTAACTAAGATAGATATGATGGCTGTAGCTTTCAACTGCAGCATCATCTAACAAGCTAGGACATACTTGTTTGTGTGAGGTTCCTGTCTTGCTAGTTTCAATGGAAATGAGGAGTCTCCATATCAATGGGGAGTTTTATTAACTAGGGTTATTGGATTCACTAAAACAGTTCCACTATTTAACCACTCAAAATGTTCTGCAGCCACAGACATCTTATGTCACTGCATCACCGAATAAAACTCTGTCTAGGATGCTCTGTAGATAAATGCTTAGCACAAGGAATGCATTCTCCTCAAGACACATTGGAGCCTCCATATGGCCCTTAAGACACTGACCTCTTTGAAACTCGGACTGCAAGATCCAGTGAACTGGGGGCGACTCTCAGTTGCACACATTCTTCTGAACTCTGGTTCTCAGACAAGCTAAAGGAAAGAATCATGGAAGACCCAAAATAGAATGTGTCACATACCAGTCCTATAAGATAATGCATGATCTTGTGGCAGCATTAAGAGGAAGAAAGACACATAATCTGGGCCTCTGTTTAACATGAATTATTGGCTTCTAAAGACTCAGAGACCATGGAAACAATTCTTCTCTTCTATAAAAATATGTTAAAATATATATACCTATTGGATTCTTTTAAATCTAAAATAATGGTTAAATCCTAGGATCTGGGCTAGCACTATCAGAAGGAAGAGTTTCTGACTCCCTATCCTCCTTCCAGTCAGTTCAAATGTCATCAGTCTCCCAGTCAATGGAGAGACAGAATCTGTATTTCAAAATTCTAGTGTTTGACTCTTTCTGTCTAAAACATAAAATAGCATCATCAGGGGTTTTAGATGGCCTATAGCTTCATGCAGGCTTCTTTGGTTCACACTAGTGAGAGTTTCCCATATGGACTGAGGTCAGTTCTTGACCTCTGGAATTTTCAATATGTTATCCTCAAGGCAGCTGCCTTCTTCCTAGTCTCTTATAAATTAGCTGTGTACTTTCTGGGATCAACCACATCCTTGGAAAGCTGACTGCAGTTCATCCAAAAACTTGGCCCTCATTCTGCCTTCTCCAGAGACAGCTGTGTCAAGGTTTCAGGAGCAATAACTCAGGCAGAGAGGGTCCTCTGTGGTCAAAAGAGCCCCAAATTTGGATAAGGTTTCACTTGAACATTCATTGACTTTAGCAATTTGGCAAAAGTAGGAAAGAAATCCTAATTCTATGGGGTCAAATATCACCCCTGAAACTAAAATGGAGAAGATTAACTGACTCATGGAAAGGATTTTGTGATAAACTTGATGTCCTGGGAACACTTTCATACTAGCACCTCCTCTTCTCATCACTCATCTCTCTTGTGTGTCTCTTGAATAATATTATTTTCAAGGATTTAATAAAGATTTCTCTGTCAGCAATCCAAGTCAAAGTCTCTGGAGGAGCTGGAATATTGTTTAAAAAATCCAGGTCCCTCAGTCCCAGTGAAGTATAGGAATAAAGAGTATATAGGGAACAAGATGCCTATTGGGCACAGTCCAAAGCCAACAGCATTCTGGGTTTAGAATGGATTTAGAGACTTCAGATCAATGGAGATATTTAAACAGACTGGGAATTACATATTAAGAATAACTGCTAATCTAGAGTGATAATAGTATTGTGGTTATGGTTTTGTGTTGTTGTTGTTTTTTCAGTTACAGATGAATATTGAAGTATTTATGGCTGAAATGATGTCTAGGACATCTGTTCCCCAATAAGAGTTCGTTTTCTTGTGTGTCTGTTTTTAGGAGCTACCAGGGATCGAACCCAGGACCTCATATATGGGAAGCAGGCGCTCAACCACTTGAGCTACATCTGCTCCCTGAGGGTTTGCTTTTAATACTCCAGCAAAAATACTTCACCTGCATCAGAATCAACTGGGTTGCTTATTAAATGCATATTCTTGGGCCCTGGGCTAGAGCTATTAAATCAAAATCTTTAGGAGCAGGACCTGGCAATCTGCATTTAGAACACTTGGTGAATCCTATGCATTTTAAGGTACACTATGTAGACTATGCCAATCCGCCAAATGGCTAGTCTTTTATTTTATTTTTGCACATATGGAGGAATAAGGAGAAAATGCCCACTGAATTCTTATCAAACACATGAATTGAGCCTAAGAATAGGGGTGGTGAGGGGCTGGAGATGGAAAGAATGGAATGGACATACACAATGGACAACATATTTAGATAAGCTTCTGAGTCTGGATGGAGAAAGGGAACCAGATCCAAGAGTGAGCAGCTCACCCTCCGTGATGAGGGCCAAGCTCATTTTAAACAGGAGTTAAGCAATAAAGAGGATCAGAGCACATTAGGGAAGTTGGACCCAAAAAGGTGTGTCTATGAAAGTCCTCCAGAAAATAAGTGCAAGGTCTTGGAAAGGATGCTCTGCAGAACAACAGCAAAACAAAACAAAACAACCAAACAAAAAAGGGAAAAAAATAAAAAGAAAGCATGGGAAAAAACTGAATGAGAAACCATAAAATGGGAAAACCTGGACCTGATGGAAATATGTATCATTCAGAAGTGAACAAGTGAAGACAGTCATGAGCTTTGAGTCAAGGAGTCATAAGGGATTTCCAGGAAGAACTGTGAAAGCCAGCCAAAGATAAAAAAAAGACAGAAAAATAAAATAAAATAAGAGTGTAAAAGATTCAAACATTTACCAGATTGGGATTTTTCTTTCCACGTGAATAAATTACTATAATTGTAACCTAAGGCTGGAGTAACAAAGTTAAATGAAACTGCAGGAGAGAGTAAGATAGCTTTCTTCTCTTCTCATTTGCCCAGTATCCACTAGTGTAACAAAGTAAGGTTCTTTTACATTTATATACTTTTTTGTTTAATATTGCTTTTCTGGCAAGTATAGCCAGACAAGAGCACATCTGCCTCCACTAGACTAAACTATTTAAAGGCAGAAACTGGTTCTTATTTACCTCAGGATTCTCCATGTCTGGCACATAGAAGGTATTCTGTAAATACATGTTTGCTTAATTAATTAAAACAGCACCTCAGGACAGGGTCACACTCTTCTGTGGAAATACAGTTGTGTAAATGAAAGCAACATATCAAAACCCTATTGATTTAAAGCAAATGATGGTGGAGATTTAGGCATAAAGGAAGGTTAGGGTTAGCAACTGCTCAGAATTAGGAGGAAGATGACAATTAGAGTTCCCAGCACTTGAGAATTTTCATTGGATCACTGAAAAGACTCATGTTTGTGCTTGGTCTATTAATAACCAAGCCATTGTTACTATAGACTTGTCCCTTCCTCTCTCCTGGGAAAAATTTCTCTGATTCTCAAAAAGAAATTCTAGAATTACTCAAAAGAGCCCACAAGTCATATGTAGAAAAGTCAGGTCGTAAATGTAAAAGAAATAGGATAAATTCTGTTCTTAGTGTTTGGGTTGCTAAATTTGTATAGGAAATTAGATTTGTTTCTCTTTGCTGTGTGCTTAACTTTCCTGGCCTGTGGTAAAGAGTTAACCTCCTCCAGGTTCTGCAAATTGGGAGGAATTTGTCTCTGTTGTCTGTAGAACTAAAGGGCATAATTAACATTTCTGAGAAACACTCAAGTAAAATTAGGAAAGGGTGGTAGAAGATGTTTAACTCTGGTTATTAGGTTTACTTTTTTTGGACTAACAAAGGCATATCTTAATTAAGGCACTCCCAGCGGATAACAACAGTCTGTAGAGAAACTGCAAGTAGTCGAGTGGCATTCACAAAGCTATTTTTGTATAATCTTAAATTACTTTGGAACAAGACAAATAAACTAATAAAATAAAACTGGGGGACACCTTGTAGTTGAAAGAGACTTATGGTTTAAGAAATAATTTTACGTATATTAAATTTCAACAGAGAAAATACGAAGTGTTGGCAAGGATATGGAGCAAAGAGATGTCTCATACAGTGCTAGTGGGAGAGTTTATTGGAACAACCATTTTGAATAATTATTTGGCAGTATCTAACAAAGGTGGACATACAAACAACCTGTGGCCAAGCAATCCCACTTTGATTTATACACCCAACAGAAATGCAAATATATGTTTTCCAATGCATAAAGCCAGAACTGAAAACTATCTAAATCCCATCAACAGAGAAATGGATAAGTAAATTGTAGTATATTCAAACAAAGGAATACAATACAGCAAGGAAAATATATGATACATAATTACACACAACAACATGGATGAACCTACAAACATAATGTTGAGTGAAAGAAGTCAGGCATAAGAGTACATACTATGTGAGTCTGTTTAAATAGAGTTCAAACACAGGCAAAATCTATAATGTTAGAGATGAGAATAGTGGATATCCTTTTGGCAGAGGGGTAGTGACTTGAAGGGAACATGAGGAGGGCTTGCTTCTGGACTGTGGTGACATTCTGCTTATTGTCCTGAATGTTCATTTGATGGGCATGTTCAGTTTGTAAAAAGTCATCAAAGGAAGCAGATGTGGCTCAAGCAGCTGGACTCCCGCCTACCACATAGAAGGTTCCGGATTCCGTTCCCGGTGCCTCCTAAAGAAGAGGAGCAAGACAGCGAACTGATGTGATGGGTTGGTGTGGTGAGCTGATGCAACAAGATGATAGAGTGAGATGACGCAACCAAGAGACACAACGAGGAAACACAATGAGAGACACAACAAACAGGGAGCGGAAGTGGCTCAAGCGATTAGGTGCCTCCCACATGGGAGGCCCTGGGTTCAGTTTCCGGTGCCTCCTAAAAAGAAGATGAGCAGACAGCGAGTGCAAACAATGAGTGGGGGGGAGAGAAATAAATAAATAAAAATAAATAAATCTTTAAAAAAATTCATCAAGCTGTATACTTCTGATATGTGCACTTTTCCCTCTAGTATAGTTCAATACTATTTTGTTTCAAATCTCAATTGATACACAAATCTAGATGGTTGTCAAGAAAGCTATCGTTATGTCTCCATTTCATAAATGAAAAAAAATGAGATAAAGAGATAAGTGGCTCTTCCAAAGTACTTAAGTTACTTTTCACGTTATTGACAATGGCTAAAGCAGTGCTTTTTCCACTGAAGTTAAAGAAATGCTGTGCCCTGTATTAATTGTGCGTTTTTGGTTCTTTGCAGGAAGTAGTGTTTAAGAGTCATAAATTTCTAACCAACACCTCATATACCCTAATATGTCAATAGGAAGAATGGAGTATAGGTATATTTCACTTCTCTTAATCTGTATTAGTATAGTATTTACGTAAGTTTATTATCCTAACAGCACCAGAGGTGGGATGACCATTTTCAGTCATTCACTAGTTGATTTTTATTCTAAACAAAAACAAATAAACTAAATCAAATAGACAGCCATTCATTTATCCTTTGGTTAAAATATATATATATTATATATATTATTATATATATATAATTTGGCTTTTACAATGGAGATTTATTAGTTTGCAAGGCCATGGAAGTGTCTAAATCAAGACATCATCAGGTGATGCTTTCTCCCCGAAGACCGGCACATGGAGGTATCTGCTGGTCTTTCCCTTCTCTTCCAGGTTTTGTTGCGTCAGCTTTTCTGGTTTCCTCTCTCCCGGGTTCCATTGATTTCAGCTCCTTGCTCTCGTGGCTTTCTCTCTCTGCTCCTGTGGCTTTTTCTCTTTGCTTCTGTGTGTTTCTCTGTGTCTCTATATTCATCCTGTTAATAAAGGACTCCAGTAAGAGGATTAAGATCCACGTTGGGTCATGCCCTACTAATCTAATCAAAAGGTCACAACTTCAATAGGTTCACACCACAGGAATGGATTAGCTCTAAGGACATGATTTTCTGGGGTCCATCCACTCCAAAGTTTTTCACTTCAGCATCTTCATCTCTGTGTCCCTCTCTCTCCTGGATGATGCCCAGCACTCTCCTGGTCTGCAGACCCCCAAAGCACCTCACTTAGACAGTTTTTTTCCCCTTCCTCTGTTGTTTGAAAGAGAGTTGAGCCTTACCACCCTCCTCCAATGCCATCTTCCCAGAAGTCCAAAATCTCTATTTTTAATATATAAAATGGTATACCTAAAATTATCATTTTTCCATATGGGGAAACATGAGGAAAAAGCTGAAATATCTTAAGTGGAATTAACTGTCAGGGCTAATGTTAATATAAAGCAAAATAAAAGATTATTTTCTTTTAAAATTAGCAAAAGAAAAATGTTTAAGATATTTAGTCTCAATATAAATTGACTAGGACTAATTTCATAATCATTAAAAGGAATTAAGAAGGAGAAAGGTACAAGGAAAGATGTCCAGGAAAGCCACACTCTAGCACTGAATGTACCATAAATTTAAAGTAAAATGTCAACCTGAAAATT
The DNA here is from genome assembly GCA_029593785.1 of Cabassous unicinctus. Classification (NCBI taxonomy): domain Eukaryota; kingdom Metazoa; phylum Chordata; class Mammalia; order Cingulata; family Chlamyphoridae; genus Cabassous; species Cabassous unicinctus. The sequence goes on from JAQZBX010107163.1 coordinate 8,030, forward strand.
GAATTATAATTTATTAAAAAAATCCCAATAGATAAGAGTATTGTTATCCTTTGTTAGTTTAAATCCTTAAAGTTATCAAATGACAGAGTTGATGCATTGTGTTTTTTAAAATGTCTCACTTCTTATGAAAAGCCAACAAGTAAAATAATTTCAAGGCTTCACAAAAAAAATTAAACTATAATCCACTTTTTAGTACAATGACTATTGTCATATTATCTTACAGGTGAATACGTATAATATACAGTAATCCTAAGGTATGTACTTTTTTGGTTGGTGACTTATTTTTTTTTTTTCATGACAATGGCAGTATTTATACATGCTCCCTGAAAATTTTTCAAGTAATAGAAGTATATAAAGTAAAAGGGAAATTTCTCTGCCTTTCTACTCCCACTCAGGTGTAAGCACTGTTAACAAGGCCAACTTTCTCTTTATAAAGTCACACATGCATACCTACTATTTTGTCCTGTTTTTTCCACTTAACATTTTATTGTAAATATTTTTCCACATTTCCTGCAATTACTATTTTAAATACTACACAGCTTTCCTTTCTGTGGATATAGTAATCAAGACTCCTAACTGTGATAGAAACCCAACTTAACCTCGCTTAAAGAAAACAGGGACTTAATGGCTCACGTAAGTGGGGTGACATGGGTGGAAGAGATGCCAGGTGTGACTGGCTCCAGGGCTCAAGCAATCTTTTCAGGAACATGCCTGCTGAGTCTCTGTCTCTCTTCTTCTCTTGCCTCTGCTGTTGTGTTGGCCTTACTTGATCTTACTGCCCGCAGGCTTTCTCCATGTGGTTAATACTAGGGCTATATTTTTCCTGTCCTTGACCCTAGAAGCAAGAGGATGACCTCCCAACTGACTCAAAGGAAAAGTTTTAAGAAGGAACTTTTATTGGCTAATCCCTAAACCAATCACTGTGGCTAATGAAGATGGGACAATCTTATTGGTCACCCTGGTTTATGTTCTTCTATGTTTAGGAAGGGTGAAGAAGGTAATAGGGGAGAAATACTGGGCAGCCAAAAATAGCACCTTTCATAGATACTACGTCCTGAACTTTGAGATTGTTTCAGTATTTTGGCTGAAATAACATTGAGAACATCTTCAGGGATATGGCTTTTCTTCCTATGGGATGATTTCCTTATGAAAAATTCCTTAGAGGGGAATTTCTGTACATGAATATGGTTTTGCTACCTGTTGCCTTGTTGCTTTCCAAAAAGATTGTGCCAAAAAATAAAAGAAAGGCCATATTAAATTTTTTAAATGTATTTTTATTGGGGTAATATGTATATATATGACCATAAAATTTGCCATTTTAACCATTTTTTATATGCACAATTCAGTGGCATTATTTTTACAATCATCATCATTCATTACCAAAACATTTTCATCCCAAACACAAAATCTGTACCCATTAAGCAATAATTCCCCTTTCCCTTTTCCCTTTGCTCCTGGTAACTTCTAATTTACTTTCTGTCTCTATGAATCTGATTATTTTAAATATTTCATGTAAGTGGAATCATACAATATTTGTCCTTTTGTGTCTGGCTTATTTCACTTAACATAATGTTTTCAAAGTTCAACCTTATTGTAGCATATATCAGAACTTTTTTTCCTTTTTATGGCTGAATAGTATTCCATTCTATGGATATACTACATTTTGTTTATCCATTCATCTGTTGATGGGCACTGAGGTTGCTTCTACCTGTTGGCTATTGTGAATAATCCTGCTATGAACATTGATGTACAAGTATCCATTTGAGTCCCTGCTTTCAATTCTTTGGGGTATATACCTAGGAGTGATATTGCCAGGTCATATGGTAAATCTATACTTAACTTTTTGAGGAACTGCTAAACTGTTTTCCGCAGTGTATGAGTCAGGGTTCTCTCGGGAAACAGAACGAACAGGAGATATCTGTCAATAATATGAGATTTTATAAGTCTCTCACACGACCGTGGGGATGCACAAGTCCAGGTTCCGCAAGCAGGCTGCAAACCAGGGGCTCTGATAAAAGTCCAATGAAAGTTCCTTGAGGGAAGCGGGTGTGGCTCAGTGGATAGAGCCCCCGTTTACCACATGGGAGGCCCAGGTTCGCGTCCCGAGGCCTCCTTGTGAGGGCACGCCGGCCTGAGCAGTGCGGTGGGCTGATGCAGCAACCTCACGGCAGGAAGCGGGTGTGGCGCAATGGATAGAGCACCCGTTTACCATATGAGAGGCCCCGGGTTCGCTTCCCAGGGCCTCCTTGTGAGGGCAGGCCGGAGGGCAGGCCGGCTCGCGTGCTGATGCGGCAAGACCTCACAGCAAGGGGGAGATAAGCAGACACAGAGAAGACACGCAGCGAATGGACACAGCAGCACAAGCAGCAAGGGGGGGATAAATAAAATAAAATAAAATAAATCTTTAAAAAAAAAAAAAAAAAAAAAAAAAGGTCCTTGATGAGTTTCTGGGAGAAGTTGGCTGTCCAAAGACAAGCTGGGAAATTCTCTCTGAATGTTGAAATCACTTCCCCTTTTAAGGCATTCAACTGATTGGATAAAAGCGTCACCCATTGATGATGCAATCTCCCTGATTGATGCAGATGTAATCAGCCATGCACGCAGTAAACTCACTGGTGATGGAAGTCCATAATGCTCTTGTGTTACAATTAGC
>JAQZBX010107164.1:0-10664 GCA_029593785.1 Cabassous unicinctus
AGGTGGGCATTTCTTTTTAACTTTTTATTCTGAAATACTTTCAAACTTACAGGATAGTTAGAAAAATAAAGGGAGCTCCAGCCCACCCCTCCGCCCCATATACCCACACCCACCAGCTTTTAACATTTTGCCACATGTGCCATATCATTCTGTCTGTCCATCTGTCTGTCCACCCATCCGCCTGTCAATCCATTTCCCTCGGTGCGTGTGTTGGCATGCTTGATGGCTTCCTGCAGGCTCCTCGGCTCTGTTGACCCTTCTTCATTCTCTCTTCCTTCTGCGCCTCGGGCCGGGTGGTTTCCATTGTCTTATCTCCACGTTCTCCGGCTCTTCTGCCAACTCCAGGCTGCTGTTACACCCCTCTAGGGGACTTTTAATTTCTCTTTCTGTGGTCTTCAGCTCTTTGGTTCCTCTTCGTGACTTCCACTTCTATACTGATAGTCTTTTTGTGCTTATCGTTTTCCTTCCGTTCTTTGTCCGTGTTTTCCTGTACGTTTTTGAGCCGATGTAGGACCACTTTTAAGAAGTCATTGTCTGGAATGTCCCAGATCTTGTCCTCATCACTGGTGGTTTTTACTTCTTTCATCCTCTTTGTTTGGGCCATCACTTTCTGTTTGTTTGTTTGTTTTATATGCTTTGTAACCTTTTGTTGAAATCTGGACATTTTGATATTTTAAGGTGTTATTGCTGGACTCTGAGGCATCTGTTCCTTAAGTTTGTATCCAGCCAGTGTTAAGACAGAAGAAAGAAAAGAAAGCATTTCCAACCTGTGCAGTGACCTCCTTCAGGGCTTATCCATACAGTGAGTTTAGAGAATAGCTTGAGGCCAAAGCATAGGGCCTCCCCAATCCTTTCTGCAAGTCTCTAGTCTTGGGAAAGGAATTCTCCCTTTAGAGGGTTCCAGTGTCCCCTCTTCCCCAGGAAACTGTCCTCCTGGTTCGGGCACTGCGCTGTATGTCCACAGCTGGCGTCCCTGCCCCAGGAGCTCTGGGCTGTTCCCACAGCACTCTGAAGAGAGCTCTGTGAGCCTCCTCCACGCAGGGCAGGTTCTGGGACAGCGAGGCCTCAGGCCACCACCAGACATACCTGCTCCAGCACGTGCCCGAAGCTTCCTCTGCTCCCTCCGGAACTTGGGAGCATGGGCCAGGCAGGGCGCCACGGGAGCCCACCACTCTTGAGCAGCCTTCCTCGTGATTCGGTGCTCACCTGTTCCTGCAGCCCTTTACCTGCTTTCTGGAGCTTTGAGAAACATGTTTCTGCCCATTCTTGCTGGTTCAGAGCTTCCATGGGTGCAGAGAGCCTGACGCTTCTCATGCCGCCATCTTGGTGGGGGCGGCAGTAGCAGGCATTTTTTGAAGTAAATCAAGGAAATGGTTTTGAAGGAGGGAAGACTATAAAAGGGGTACAGAGAGAGGAAAGCCCTCATGCCCCAGAGACAGTTCCTAATTTCTCTCTCGAGCTCCGTCTTTTAAATATTCCAGGGGTATTTAATTTAAAATTAGTAATCTTTTAGGGTCAGACGCCCCTCCCTAGAGGAAATGCACATGTGATATCCCCTTCTGCTGATTCTGCATCTGTTGACCCCTGCCGGGCTCTCCCCTCCTCTGGGGGGGCTGGCTGTGCTGTTGACCTACTGTGCGCAGATCAGCGCAAGCACCCCGGCTCCAGGAGCCTTTGCTGAACCTCTTCCAGCCGGGCCAGGTGCCCCGGCCCCACACCCCAGCCCTCAGTGCTTGCTAAGCAGACACTTCCTCAGTCCCCCGACCTCAGGCAGAGACCATTGTCGCCCCAGCACACAGAGGAGGACACTGAGGCTCAGAGCGAGAGATGCTTGCCCGAGGCCACACAAGTCCTAGAGGGGGAGTCGCACAGCCCCCACCCCCCAGCCTGACCCAGCCCACTGCCACTCCCTGTTAAGCAATGGGCCCCCGGGAAGGACCCAGCTCCGCGAAGGGCAGCCTTCGAGTCACGTCTGAGGTGGGGGGAGGCCCGGGGAGCGGGGGCCGACTGCAGCGACGGCCACTCGGCCCGGCCTGCGGACCACTCGGGCCTCGCCGGGAGCTTCTCCGCCTCCCTGACCAGTCGGACGCTAGCTCAGAGCCGCCCAGGCAGGGTGGGGGGCCATCCACCCCTTGACCCACCCGCCCACACACCCCCATCCCCCCCATCTCTATACATCAGTCTGCCCACACCCTCTTCCTGCTACCCCCTCTGGCCACCCCCCACCCAGACTGCAGAGGGGCCCCTATCCACGGGGGCACGTGTGCTGGGGGGCAAGTACACCCACGGCCCCCGTAGTGGAGGCTGGGTGCTGGCGAGGAGCCCCCCCCTTCCCCGGCAGCAGGCAGCCCAGATGGCCAGGCCGCCCCCAGCTTTCAGGGAGCTGCTTTTGGCGGCTCATCCCCAGCAGCTGGGCGAGGAATGTGCTCGCGCTGTGCGCCAGGCGCAGGCCCAGCCGGCTGCCGACATCTGGAGCTCGTTGCGGCCTTTTGGAGCGCTGGGAAGGTTTTCCTTCCAGCCACTTCGGGCCCGCCCCTGCCCTGAACTCTTTGCTCAGCTCCGTCCTGCAGGGCCGGGGGCTGAGGGTCCTCCCGGCGTGGTCTTGGCGCCCCGGGCTCCACAGCCAGACCAGGGCCGCGGCCCGGACTCACCCCAGACCCTCCTTAGGAAGCCCGGGCAGGAGCCCATCACCGGCCACTTTTCTGCCCGGGAACCGCAGCCTCGCTCTGCTCCTGCTTCCCGTGGCGCGTTTGTTCACCAGATGCAATCACCGTCTTCTGCCACCGATTCTATTTCCGCTCGTGGGTCCCTTTCCAGACCGGCAGGGGGCCCACCGGCACGTCGTCTTTGCGAGTGAAAGTGCTTTGGACGCACGGCACAGCCAGAGGGACGCAGGCGGCTTGACGGAGTGTGCACCTGGGGGGCCCACCCCCCCGGCCCCCGGCGGCCCCCCGCCCCGGCCCGCCGTCGGGAGCTGCCCCCTAACCGCGAGCCCCGTGTCCACGGGTAAGAGCCGCCTGCTGCGCTGTGGGCGGCTCGCGTCCTTTCCCGCGGCTGTGTAGCGATTGCACAGACGCGCCCGCTCCGCTCTGCACGGCGTGGGGGCCGTTTCCAGTCTGGGGCGATGGCGGGTGTCTCCAGGCACGCACATCCCTGTCCTGTCGAGTGTGTGTCTAGGAGCGAAACCTTTGCCTCGTGGAGCGTGAGAGCCGTGAGCCTAGCAGATCCTGGCAAACGGTTTCCCAAAGCGAATGTACCTCGGCGTGATTTTTCAGGGCTCGGAGATCATTCTCTCCACCCGTTCTGCACCCAGGGGCCAGCCCCTCCACGCCTCGCTTGCTCCTCACGTAAACGCCGTCGTGGGCGGCACCTGTGGTCACTTCTGAACGTGGAATTGCCGAGTCAGAGCTGAGAAGCCACCCCAAGAGGAACGGGGCAGAGGAGCAGGAGTGGTAGCACCTGGCTGACAAGCCACTGCTCTTCCCCTGCCTCCCAGCCTCTGTTCTGCCATCTGTAAAGTCTGTAAAACCTGCTTGGCTGGTCTGTAAGGCCCCTTCCAGCTCTTAACAGGTGTGATTCCAAGTTTCAAAATGTATCAGCTAGCAGTTGCTGTGTAACAACCCCAAAACATACTGACTTAAAACAACCACTGTTCTGTAGCTCTCAATTCTGTGGCTCAGCCATTTGGCAGCTGGCCTTGCTGAGAGGGGCGGGCAGCTCTGCTGACCGTGGCAGCTGCCACACCCACCCCAGTCCCTCCCACTCCAGAGGGCAGCCTGGCTGTGTTCACAGGGGGCCAGCAAGGGGCCAGCAAGGGCAGCCTCTTGAGTTGGTCGGGTCACTGCCACCACTTCCTACTGGCCAAAGCAAGTCCTGGGGCCAGCCCTGGCCCAAGGGGAGGGGACACACTCTGTCCCTCAATAGGATGAGCTGCAGTCACATAGCAAGGGGCATGGATTCAGGAGAGGAGGGTGGCGTCCGTTTGTGCAGGAAGAGAAGGAGGCTTTTTCTTCCTCCTGCATCACAGATGAGGGGAGCAGCTTGCCTGGAGCCCCACGGCCGAGGGGCAGGGCCTGTGCGTGCCCGGCCAGTGCTGTCCTGGCTCGTCTGGGTGAGCACAGCCAGACAAGATGCTTGTCCTCAGAAGCTCTCGGTGGCCAGGGGGCCAGCCCAGAGGACGACCTCGGGCGCTGACGAGGGCTCCAGAGAGAATCAGATGGGCTGAGGGGGCGGCGGCTGCTTTGACCTGGGTAGTCAGGGCAGGCTTCTCGGAGGAGGAGACCCTTGAGCCGAAACCTGAGTGGTGGGAAGGAGGCAGCCTGGCGACTCTCGGGGAGAGCATCGCAGGCAGCAGGGGCGAGTCCAAAGGCCCCAAGGCAGCACAGGAGCGAGAGCTGTGTGCGAGGGGTGACTGCGGCCGGTGCAGCCCGGGGCTGTGGGGGAGGCCCTCAGTGGGTCCGTCCCCCCGCCACGCCCTGCTCCAGGAAGAAGTTGTGTCTCGTCCCCACGTGGCTTGGGTGGCCCTTTGAGGTAAATGTGGTCCAGGCAGAGGCGCTGGACGCAAGGCCGAAAGGGCCAGGTCTGCGTGGGATGGGCTCTCGCCGGGCACCGCTTCGTCCCTTCAGAGGGTGGGCCGGCGTGACCCCTCAGCGTTCGTGGGGACCCCGGGCTGGGCCTGGAGGGGGGTCTCAGTGAGATTTTGGCTCAGTCCGGTTCTGTGGCACCTCGGTGCCTGAAGATGGCAGCTCCCATCAGCTCCTCCTGCCACTTCAGGGTGCAGGGTACCTGCAGCGCCGCCGTGGGACCCCTTCTGAGTGAAGCCAGCCCCTCAGCCCCCTGGGCCCACTGCTGTCGGCCTGCCCCTCCAACAGGCGTCCAGGTCACCGCGAGTCTCCGGCTTATTCACAGGTCTAGATTGTTGCTCTAAGAATCACGTCTTGAAGTTGTGGTCAAGTGTAGATAACGCAGAGTTGGCCACTTCAGTCGCGCTCGAGTACGCGCGGGCATTAACCGCATTTGCAAGGCTGTGCCGCCATCACCGCTGTCTACTTCCAAAACGGCTTCATCCCCCAAACAGAAACCCTGTCCCCGGGGACTGACGCCCCCGCCCCTCCCGCGGCCCCCAGGGACCACGACCCACTTCCTGTCGCTGCGAATCGGCCTGTTCTCTGTTCCATGTCAGTGGACTCCGACCAGCTGTGTCCTTTTGCGTCTGGCACCGTGCCTGCGTCCTCGCTGTGGCTCGAAGCTGTTCGTGAAGTGGCAGGTTCTGTCCTTTTGCAAGCCTGTGAGGCTGCACCGTCCCCATTTCACAGGGGAGGAAACCGACGCCCTGAGCAGGGAGAGCCGCTGGGGGTGGAGCCTGAGGTTAGGAGGCGGGAGGCCAGGGGGCCGGGCCAGAACCTTCCCCCAGGTGCACGTTTAGGGAGCCTTTTTTTAAAAAGATTTATTTTTTTCTGCCCCCTCGTTGTTTGCGCTCGCTGTCTGCTCTGTGTTTGCTCGTTGTCTGCTCTCTGCGTCAGCTCGTCTTCTTTAGGAGGCTCCGGGAACCGATCCCAGGGCCTCCCGTGTGGGAGGCAGGCACCCAACTGCTTGAGCCAACTCCATTCCCTGCAGAGTCCTTTGTGCATCGTCTCAGCTCGTTCACCCTGGGAAGGGGAGTCGTGGGCCCCATTTCACAGTGGGAAACACGGCTCATTGCCCGGGAGCTGGTAGTGGGCGCAGAGCGGGGTGAGCCACGTCCCTGCCACAGTGACCTCGTGACCTTCACTGTCACCACCACATGGTGGGAGCCAGCGTGGACCACCACGCACGGGCGAGTTAACCCTGCCCTGGTCAGGCCGTGAGGGCCGGGGCGGGGTCCGGTCTTGGCTGCGCGGTGGCGGAGGGGGCAGGGCCCTTGGACCGATGGAGGGGAAAACCCTCACCCCTCACTTTTCAGTTACTTGTTCATCAGGGCGCCGAGCCTTGATGGAAACCAGATGCAGGAAGCTGGGCTGTCTGCTCCCAGCCGCGTGCCCCGCCCCCCCAAATCCCCACCCGGTGGCCTCGGGGTGGGGAGGGGGTCAGCCACCTGCCGCCCCCAGGCCCGTCCCCCCTGGTCGGCCGCTCGTGGGCCCTGCAGATCTCGCTCTTCTTTCTGATGGACATTACTTCCTAGGCCGGCAGCGCAATGAGCACAGGGGCTCCCCCAGCCCCCTCCCCTGGTGGGCAGCCCGTCCTGCTCCTGGGGGCGAGCGACACAGAGGCCCCATGTCGCGGAGAGCTGAAGCCCGTGGCTTCGTCCGGGCTCCGTGGGTTTTGACTGAGGCACAACGCCCTGTGCCCCGACTTTCCGTGCTTACCCCACACACGCCCGTCAGCGTACCCCCTTCTGCTGGGGAGATCTCGTGGCTTATGAGACCCCCAAGTCTCCAGAGCGGTCCAGAGAGAAGCAACCCCACGACCAGACCCTCCCGAAGGGCTCGTGGCGGGGACCAGAGTGGGGATACCAGGGAAAGGTGTGGGGGTTGAATGGCCTCCCGAGAGCCCCGGAGACGCCGCCTTTCGCCGTCTTGTCACCCCCTTGGCTGCCTGAGGGGTCTGCCCCTCGGGGGCAGCTCTGTCCCCTCGGCCACACGTGGTGGGTCCGCATCGGCCGCCTGCCACAGGGCCGTCGTGGACCATCGGGGCGTTTGGTCAGCATGCCGACTGGGGTCCCGGCAGCAGTTGGGGCATCAGGGCCCTGCGATGCCAGGGCTGTCGGTGCCCCCAGGGCCCCCCGTGCCTCCCCCAGCTGTCGAATGTCCCGCCCAACCATGGGCACCAGTGCCTGCTCGGGACAGTCTGAGCCCAGAACCCAGGTCCACCTTTGGGGAGCACAAAGCGAGCTGTGTGCAGAGGTTCAGCGTCCCAGGGGAGCGCCTCGGTCGGTGGAGGCCGTGCCCGGGGGCACAGACCTGCCCTGCCCTGGAGCCTCCGTGCGCCCCGAGCTCGGCCTGGGGGCCAGGAAGGGGGCTGAGCCAGGGTGCCCGCCTCTGCCACTGCCACCGCCCAGACCTTGGCGATGACGATGGCGCCAGAGAAGGCGCAGAGAGAGGTGGAGGCCAAGGAGTCGGGCGCCCGAGACAGTGTCGATGGGGCCTCTGGGTCATGAGCTCTCGGGCGCTGATTGAGCGCCTGCTGTGTGCCCTGTTCTAGGACATGGCCTGAGCAAAGCAGCACAGAGCCCTGCTCTCCTGGAGCTGGCAGTTGGGGAGTGACAAGCAAACGCGGGACGAGCCGTAGGGCCCAGGACACGCTCCCACGGGGTGTGTGCTGGGAGGAGCGTGCGGGAAGAGGGGCGCCAGAAGGGGGGCTGCAGCCGCAGTGAGAGGTGGTGACCTCGGGAGCCGCACGGGAGGGGGCAGGTCGCGATGCCTCTGGGGGCAGCAGCCAGCATGGGGGGTCGGGCGGGGAGGGGCAGTCGGAGTGGACCCTGCGGGCGCTGGCAAGGGCAGGGGCACCTCGTCCCGCGGTCCCAGAGGGGCAGCTCCCCTGGCCCCCACGGAAAGCAGGCCGCGAGGCCTGCCCTGGCCGAGACTTGTCATGCTGGAGCGCTGCCCGCCGCGTGCACAGGCAGGACTTTGGAGGCCCAGGCTCAGGTCACGGCCCCCACCTCCACGCCCTCCGCGGGCCGATGACCGCACCGCTCACAGTCACTCCCCACGTGGTGCAGTGGGGGTCTTGGCAAGATGAGCTCAAGGGGGCTTTCTCCTTTTTCTGCTTTATCTGCCCTTCCCCCCCATAATGAAGACACGACATTCGCATGATTCAGAAAGAAAGTAAACAACCGTTACGAAGTCAGTGTCCTTCCGTCCTCTTCAGAGTCTCCTGCGAGTATCAGAGACTGTTCTGGCGTGTGTCCAAGACTCACTTCTTATCCCCCAATTTACAGATGTGGAAACTGAGGCTGGGGGAGCAGACTCCGGTCAACGTGGCCGCCTGTCGCTCAGCCTTCGACACGGGGAGACTGAGGCCAAGCAGCCCCAGATCCCCCTTGGCTGGCGGACCCGCTGATTGGGGTGGGCTCTCGGGTCTGGGGGCCAACCCAGGGCCCTTCCCGGCCCTCGCAGCCTCCTCGGATCCCAGCACCAGGAGCCCTGCCTTGCGGTCAGTTCCAGCAAGAGGCCGAGAGTGGGGCCGCGTCCGCCCGGGGCAGCCAGACTCCAGCAGCGCCCGTCCCGGGACCCCTCAGAAAGAGCGGACTTGGAGGGTGGACTTTCCCCACCTCGTGCCTCGGTTTCCTCATCTGTCCAGCTCACCGGACTGCGATGAGGATGGAACGAGCCCTGGCACACAGTCAGGGCTTCATCTCCTTTGCCCTTGTGACCCGCCCGCCCTCCTGGGACCCAAGGAGGCGACCGCTGTAAAATAGCAGAGCAGGGGCTGTTGTCTCCAGTGCACCAGGGTTTGCAGAGGGCAAAGCGGGAAGCTGACTCTCTCCTTGGAGGGTTCTAGAAAACGGGCTGGAAACGCTGGGCCGAGGCCAGTTCCCAGGCGGCCAGGCGGGCTGGGAACCACAGGCAGCCGGGGACAGTGATGAATGGGGTGGCTCGTTCCGGCACATTCCATGTTCTTTCCCACTGGCCCCACCCGGCCTTGGAGAGCTGCCTCCTCTGCCGACAAGCTTAGTGACACGGAGCTGGGAACTGGATCTCTGGGAAAGAGACGGGGTCTCCCACGGGCCCTGGGGAGCAGCTGCCCGGGGTCTGGGAATTTTCACAAGGGCTGGAAGTGGCGGGAAGCTGGAGGGGAAATTGCAGCTCCGTCCAGGGGGCTGGTTCATCCGGGCATCTGTGCCGCCCTTAGGACTGGGGGTCTGAACGCTGGACTGCGACACCTCTGCCCCAGCCCACGGCCCACGTCCGAAGAGGGCATTGTCCTGCCGGACGGGCCCCTGCTGGCCCTGGGCGAGGCGCAGGGGGTGGAGGGGGTGCACAGACAGAAGCCGCGAGGGGTGGTCAGGACTGATGTTGTGGCGGCCGAAGCTCCAGATGGGGTCTCGGGGCAGCGGTGTTTGGCGGAGACCTGCCTGACGGGATGGAGGGAGCCGGGATGTCAAGTGTCCCCTCTCAGCAGGGTCGGAGGCGACCGTGCCAGCCGCAGGCGCTCTCCTAAGCCCCAGGCCCCCTCCTCAGCCGTGTGATCTGGGGCAGGGTGCCACTCTGCCTCAGTTTCCCCATCTGTAAAATGGGGATGGCATAGATGCTACCTCAAGGTTGTTGGAAGGGTCAGATGAGTCCACTCGAATAGGGCGCCGGCTTGCCCTTTACCACTGCGTCCTCTGCCTTGGGCATCCTGGCACTCAGGTCCGACGCAGCACCCAGGCCTGGGCAGCTCGCACGCCTCATCATGCCGGGGCATCCCGCCTGCCCACCAGCAGGGCAGGGCTGGGAATCCCTCCAGCCAAGTCGTCGTGCAGGGTCTCGGTGAGCTGGAGGGGGTCGCCATCCCGCTGTGGCTGAGGGCCCCTGTTTGTGTTGACAAAGCAATGGGGCGCCATCGAGTCTTCTGGAAAACGGGGTGCTGATGTGGCCCCCTATGGTCCTGGGAAGATGAAGGGAGAACATGTCTGTAGAGCACTTGGTAGGGTGCCTGGCACATAGTAGGTCCACACCTCTGGAAAACAATTCTCTACCTCCGGGCAGAGCTGCCTTCCTGCTGCCCGGGGCAAGACACCCCCTTCGGCAAGGCCGGTCAGTGCGTTCTGGTCTCTGAGGAGGGCAGGGGACCAGCCCCCTCTCCCTTAGGGTCCGCCCAGCCCCAGGCCCGTCCTGCCTCAGTGCCTGCCCTGCACTTGGCCATGCATGCGCTGCACAGTTTGCAAAGCCCTTCACCTCCAGGACACATAATCCTGTCCTCTCTGGGTTCGTGAGCAGGTTTCAGGGGGAAATAAACCAGCTTACTGCCCGGCACGCAGTATAAGCCTCACCAGTGTTTGGGCCTTGCTTGCTCTGTCCTTTCCTGCCTTAAATTATTATTCCCAGAAGCATCAGAACTCCAAAGCTGCCCTGCCTCCAAGACCAGACTCAGGGTCAGGGCTCCCCCTGACCACCCCTTTTGTTTTAAAGAAAAAAACAACTAAAGAAACACTGGAGTGTTTTTGGAAGCGTGGCAGAGCTCATAGAATTCTGACAGATGCATTTACAGAGCCCTGTAACAGTTCCCCAAGCACATCTGCGGGCACTAAACCCTCTGAGCAACCTTGTAAAATACAATTTTTATTCCCATTACTTGAAAGTAGAAACCCATGCTTGGAGAAGCCAGGTGACTCCCTAGCCCCAGTCCTGAATCACTCGACTAAGGAGACAGAGCCCAGACTCGAATCCCAGTCTCCTGTGTGTAGTGTACAGATTCTGGTTTTTTCCATCTGCTGACCTCTGCTTTTTAATCAGTGAATCTAACCTGTTTATATTTATTGGAATTGTAACTATGTTGGAATTATTCCTACCATCCTATTGGTTGCTTTCTATGGAGCATCCCTTCTCTTGGCTTTTTTGCTCCTCTCTTGCCTTCTGTTGGATTGTTGGGTTGCTGTACTCCACCTCCCACCCTTTCCCCCTCTGCAGCTGGGAAACCACCCCCAGAAAGGGCCTCCTGCAGGCTGGAGACATTGATAGGGGCTGGAGATGTCATTGCACCAT
>JAQZBX010107165.1:0-10678 GCA_029593785.1 Cabassous unicinctus
ATGTTGTGTTACCATCACCACTATCCAATACCAGAACTTTTTCATCACTCCAAACAGATACTCTGTACCTATTAAGACTTTTTGTCTTCCAAACCACACCCATAGCCTATTAATTAGCTTTATGTTTCTACTAGACTCCAAAAAAATTGGACCACAGTGAAGGTTAATTAACAGTGAGTGTTGGGAGGAAGTGAACAAGGTATATAATCTCCCACCATGATTAATATTTCCTGAAAAATTCAATAAAATTTAATAAAATTTTGCTGTTAGGCTGTCATGAGCAGAATTCAGTTCTAGGAGCTACAGAGAAGGGAAGGCAGGGCAGAGACCATTTCTCTGTCCTTAAGGAGCATCACTCGGGGGTTTGCTGAACTTCACAGACTGTGTTGATGTTTGGAGATTTTCCAAGCATGTGATATACTTCTCTCTGGTTGGTAGATAGGTAGCCTGAAATCCCTAGCTGTAGCAGGCACAGAGTATCACCCACCAGGCAAGGGTGCTGGGCCAGGTAGGTAGGTGTATTTTCATTTTAATAGCCAATTTGATCTTTGTTATTTTCTTCTCCATATTTTCTTCTTCCTTTGGATTTAATTGCTATGCCTCCACCCTAATTTTTAGAGATATATCCTCATATTATTGGTTATCAGCATTTATTTTTTCTAATATATGCTATTAAGACTAAAAAATTCTCTCCAAACCTGGCCCTGGCTATGTTTTAGTTTGCCAGGACTGCTATGACAAATACTGCAGGCTGATTGGCTTAAACAACAGGAATTTATTGTCCCACACTTCTGGAGGCTAAAAGTCTGAAATCAGGGAGCCAGTGTAGCTCAATGATTGAGCTCCTGCTTCACATGTACAAGGTACCGGGTTTAACCCCTGGTATCTCCTTAAAAAAAAAAAGGCTGAAATCAAGGTATTGGTAGGCCATGCTTTCTCAGAAGTCTATAGTTTTCTGAGAGTGGGTTGCATGCCTCTGTCATGTGGTGATCTGTCTTCTTTGGTCTCCTACTGGGGCTTCTCCTTTCATGTTCAAATATTCTTTGCTTATAAGGACTCTAGTCATATAGGATTAAGTCCCACCCTGATTCAACTTTGCCTCATCTTAATAGAACCTTTGAAGATCCTATTCACAAATGAGTTCAAACCCACAGGACCAGGGATTAGGACTTGAAAAACTCTTCTAGGGGACATGATTCAATTCCCAACAGGCTGTATACCATGTGATATATGACTTCGTTTTAATAATGATCTTATAGTGGATATGTTCTAGCCTGAGTATCCTGAAAGCAGAGCCAGATGATGAACTTTCTATTTGGGGATAATTTTAGATTTACAGAGAAGTTGCAATGGAGAGAACTTAAAATGCTGTTTAAGTTCTTTGTAGAGATAAAGAGTCAAAAGAATTGGAATCTAAGCTTAGGGGAAGAATTTGGGGTTCCAAAATTGGCTTGAGGCCATATAAGTTAGGATCTTGGCAGCAGCAAAAATGGTGGTCAACAAAGTGGTCTGTGGAAACTCTAAAGTTGGGACATATGCTAAGTTGGAATGAAGGTACTGAATTAATTGTATAAACTAAGGAGACAGGACAAGCACCCTTAGGGGGTCCATGTGTTTTGTCCATATTTGTCTTGGAAGGACTAGTCTTGACCCCTTCCTCAGGTAATTGCTGTTGTTGAGCTTCTTGTTTTTGCTGAATGTGCTTGTTTTTTGCTTTCTTGAGTTTTGTTCTATGGTTCTTGGACCAAATCTGCAGTACTGTTGAATTTATACCCATTTTAAAGTCTATTTCTTTCTAAAGGCCAGGGTTTGGGTATGATTCTTATTGAATCATATTGAAAAAGATCTTTAAATCTTCTAGTTGTTTTTCAGTGAACATAGTTTGATTCCTTTGTGGATGCCTCTGGTGCTTGCCTTTACAATGCTAAGATTTGGTAGTGCCTCAATGAAGTAATTAAAAGTTGTATCACTAGCATCACCGTCAGGGGGATACCTGACGTGGTATGCTTCCTGATGTGATGGGAGAGGAGCACCTTTAGGAAGATCCTCTGAGTCTTGTCATCTTTTAATATTGGTCTGTTCAGGTTTTCAGATCCAGTGACAAGAACTTGTCAAAGTATTTATAGGGCAGTAAATCCAGAAATAAGCCAAAATTAATTTCTGTTTGTAGTAGTTACCGGCTGTTGTACAACAAACTTAATGGTTTATACAACAAATCTACTAGCTTAAAACAATACACATTTATTATCTCATAGTTTCTGGGAATTAGGAGTCTAAGCATGGCTTAGTTGGGTCCTCTGTTCAGGGTCTCACATGCCTCAAAGTATTGGCTGGGGCTGGGGTCTCTCTGAGGCTTGACTGGGGAAGAATCCACTTCCAAGCTAAGTTGGGGGCAGCATTCAGTGCCCAGTGGACTGTCAGACTGAGGGTTTCAGTTTCTTGCTGGCTCTTGGCTGGAGGTCAGTTTCAGTTACCTGCCATGTGGGCCATCCCAGCATGACTGTTTGCGTCTTCAAAGCCAGCAAGGGAGAGAGTCTTCTAGTAAGACAGACCTTATAGTCTTATGTAGTGTAATCACAGAGTGACATCCTATCACCTTTGTTGCATTCCAGTTACAGGTCTTGCCCAAACTCAAGGGGATGGTATTACACAGGCTGTGAGTACCACAAGGCAGGGGTAATTGAGTCTGTGCTCCACATTGTGGATTGAAAAATGGAATTGTGTTTCTTAAAAACCTTTGGAATACATGTCACTTGTTAAGGTGAGCCAAATAATCACTTATTTTTTTTTGTGGTTTAATGGTAGTGGTTTGAGGGTATTCCTCCAGATTTTTTCTATGCATTTACTGATAAATCTTATTAGTTTATGTAATAATCATCCTACTATACATCTTATTGCTTCTTAACCTGGTTCTGGTTCTAAATGTTAAAGTAATATCCTAGAAGAAGCATCTTTCTTTTATTTTACTTTTATATAAAGTTGTATAGTATATAACTCTGTACTCATTACCTTAAAAATCTTTCTTTTCTCTTTTGTGACAGGTACATCAGGAGCGTCTCTATCAAGAATACAATTTCAGCAAGGCTGAGGGCCATCTGAAACAGATGGAGAAGATATATACTCAGCAAATTCAGAGCAAGGATGTAGAATTGACCTCTATGAAAGGGGAGGTTACTTCCATGAAGAAAGTGCTAGAAGAATACAAGAAAAAGTTCAGTGACATCTCTGAGAAACTTATGGAGCGCAATCGCCAGTATCAAAAGCTCCAAGGCCTTTATGATAGCCTTAGGCTACGAAACATCACTATTGCTAACCAAGAAGCTGCCCTTGAACCATCCATGATCACACAGTCTGGTGTTTTTGGCTTCCCATTAGGTAAGGAAGGACATATGAAAGCCAGTATTTATTCTGTTAATCAGTGATTTGCACTGTGCTCTGCAGAGTTCTATGCAGTCAGTGGAATCATCAAGGACCTAGGGTATTGGTGGGCTCTGACTTCTCCATTTGTGTCTCGACCTGTATGTGGTGGATTGAATTGTGTACTCCAGTTTGGACATGTTCTTGGGTTTGGTCCACATTGTGGTGGATGTAGACCTATTGTAAATAAGATCTCTTCAAGATGTTAATTCAGTTAAGGTCTGGGCCAACCGTATTAGTTTAGCTTTAATCTGGATTACTGGAGTCCTTTATAAGCAGATGGATAGAAAAGCCATAGGGAGCAACAAGAAGCTGAAAGTCAATGGAACCTGGAAGAGAAAGGAAAGATGCCACCATGTGCATTGCCATGTGACAGAAAAGCCAAGGATCAAGTGATTCTGGCTGGCAGCCAGCTCTAGAATGCCACAGTTCTGATAGAAAACATAACCTTGTTGATACCTCAGTTTTGGACTTCTGTTACCTCAAAACTGTGAGCCAATAAATTCCCAATATTTAAGCCAACCCATTGTAGGGTATTTGTTATAGCAGCTTGGAAACTAAAACAATTTTTGGTACTGTAAGGTGGGGTGCTGCTATTATAAATACCTAAAAATGTGGAAACAGCTTTGGGATTGGGTAATGGGTAGAGCCTGGAAGACTTGTGAGGTGCTTGCTAGAAAAAGCCTAGATTGCTTTGAAGAGACGGTTGGTAGAAATATGGATGTTAAAGGTACTTCTGGTAAGGCCTAAGAAGGAAAGATGAGGTGTTATTGATACTTGTTATGAAATGACAGGGATCTTGGAAAAATTGTGTTCTGATGTCAGATTGAAAGTGGAACTTGAAAGCGATTAATTTGGATATTTAGCTGAGGAGATTTCCAAGCTAAGTGTGGAAGGTGCAGCCTGGTTTCTCCTTGCAGCTTATAGTGAAATGAGAGAGGAAAGAGCTACACTGAGGATTGAACTGTTAAGCACAAGGAAACCAGCACTTAATAATTTTTAAAATTCTTGGTCTATCCAGATAGCCAGCTCTAAGACCAGGGCCAGAAATGACTCTGTTAAAGAGATCTCCCTGAACCACCAGGAAGTGAGTCTCCAGAGAACAGGACTACATCTGAGAGTTTTAACTGAATAACCTTTTGCTAAAGTGAATGTGGCTGAACATGGATTCTGTCAGCCATTTCAGTGGAAATCAGGACTGGAAATGCAGTTATCCAGGAAGGATCTGTGAAAAATTCTATTTTATGATGGTTTGGACCCACTTGGACTGCATGCAAAGCCAACAGGGATTTTGTAAAATTCTATGAGCAGGACCATTGCAAGCCTGGACTGAAAGGGACAGAAAGGGGGCAAACCGAAGGAAGAATTACTTCAGGAGCAGAACCATGGAAGCAAAGGTCTGGACTGAAAAGATTGTCTCAGGTCAAAAGAGTGGGCTCACCCACGTGAATGGAAAGGGTGAGTCTGCCCCTGTTCTTGGAGGGGGCAGGCCATCTGCCTTGGCACTTGGAACATGTGGGCCTTGCCCTCTGTTTTTCAGGGAGAATGCTGCCACTCCAGTTCTCAGAGATGGTGGGGCCTGTGCCCTCGTGTTTATGGAGAGCCATCCCAATGTTAGGAGAGGGTGGAGCCTTCACCCCAGTGTTTGGGGAGAATATGGACTCTGTGCAAGTGCTTGGAAGGGATGGGGCTGCTGCTTCACCAGGGCTGGAGGATAAAACATCAATTCATAGATGACTGTCAGACCTTGAAATCTAATGGAGTTTGCCCTGCTGGGTTTCAAACTTGTTTGGCACCTGTGACCCCTGTTTTCCTTTCCATTTCTCCCTTATGGAATGGAAATGGCTATCCTATGCCTGTCCCACCATTGTATATTGGAAGCAGATAACTTGTTTTCTAGCTCCACAGACAGAGGGTAATTTTGCCCCAAGATGGACAATATCCTTACTGATTTTGATGAGATTTTGTTCTTAGCATTGTTACAGAAATGACTTAAGGCATTTGGGATGTTGTGATGTAATTAATGTATTTTGCATGTAGGAAGAACATATCTTTTGGGGGTTTTGAGGAAAGATTGTGGTGGATTGAATTGTGTACCCCAGTTTGGACATGTTAATGGTCTTGGTCTGTATTCTGGTGGATGTAGACCCATTATAAATAAGATCTTTTCAAGATGTTAATTCAGTTAAGGTGTGGCCCAACTGAATCAAGTTGGGCTTTAATCCATATTACTGGAGTCCCTTAAAAGCAAAGTAAAGTCAGATGGAGAGAGAGAAGCTGCAGAGAGCAGCCAGAAGCTAGAGTCATCAGAATCCAGAAGAGAAAGGAAAAGATGCTGCCATGTGCGTTGCCATGTGACAAAAAAGCCAAGGACCAAAGATCACCACTAGCCAGCTCTAGAATGCTACAGTCTTCTGGGAGAAAGCATCACCTTGCTGACACCTCAATTTTAGATTTCTCCTAGCCTCAAAACCATGAGCCAATGAATTCCCATTGTTTAAGCCAACCCATTGTATGGTAGTTGTTGTAGCAGCTAGGAAACTAAAATACTGTATATCATTGCTTTTATGTATTGCATTTGCTTATATTTAATTTAAATCTTTAATTTGAGCAGAGTTAATCTCTGTAAAATAAAAGTTTGTAATTTTTACTTTAAAAGTGATTTAGTTGCAGTAATATAAATAGCTGACATTTATTAATTGCTTACTAAGTGATAAGCCCTCTTTATTTTGTATGTAGTCAAATAAATTTCAGAACTATGAGGTAGGTATTATTTGTCCTTATTTTATGGATGATAAAACTGGGAGACAGAAAGTTTCAGTAACTTGGTCAAGGTCACAGAGCTATTGCCAGAACCCACACTCTTACCCATTATGCTCTCCTCCAAGAAGATCATGTTTTTTCACATGACATTTCTTTCACATGACAATGCTTAGTTCTTAAGTTATTGTCATTTATTTGGTTAAATCATTCATTCATTCGTTCATTCGTTCATTCATTCATTCATTTATCAAGTATTTATCAAGCATGTTTCATGTACCAGGCTACTAGACATGATCCTAGACTATGAGGGTATAAACATTATCCAGATTGGATTTCTGCCCTCTGGAAGTTCACAATCTAGGGCAATATTAGCCCTTCTCTATGTGTTAGTTGCCTTGGCAAATGCAATGAATCTAATCTCTTCCTGATATCATATAAACTATCTCTTTCTTTATACTACTTGTGATACAACAAAATCCAGTAGGTTGTTACTGTGCTATTAGTTTAAATTGGTTTTGGCATACCAAAAAAGAATGAAGCTTCTTATACTGGAATTCCCTAGGTAATGATTTATTTAATCTTTATTGTAGGCTGAGATGGTTTTAGTTGGGGGGAGGAGATGAAAACAGGGGAGAAAAATTAACTTGAAGGCCCAGAGGCCTAGAAAAGGTAGGAGATGATGAGATGGGAAGTATTAGATACAAGACTTGGAACAAAAACAAATTTCTGCTTAACTTTCAGTTAATCATATATTTTAATTTAGTTCATCGAAGTGATATTGTAAATGGACATTGTAGATGGTCTCATTTTTTTTCTTGTCACTGTCCACATTTTGATATTTTCGTATTCACCAGTTCTTTCTTGTTTCTCTTTTTGTGCACATTTACCTTTATTCTCTTGTTACTCTTGTTAGATTGAAGCAGATATAATCAGCATTCTCCTTTACTTGTTCCATTTAAAACCGGTAGAGAAGCAAAGGAAACATTCAGTAGTAATTAGATGCTTTTAAATCAGTTCTATTTTCTGATTTTTCTTAAGCCTATAATAATTGATCTTGTGCCATGAGTATGAACCAATTTTTCATAGTTGTCATATTTTAGAGAATGCTTATTACAATATTTTAAAAACTTTATTCTTAAAGAACCCGGGACAAAAGATTATATATATAGTTGCATGTTCCCTCTGAAGTAGTTTAAATAGTTATGTGAATAAAATTTTGATAATGTAAATTCTATCTCCATTAAAAAAATATTTCACCCTCTCTCAGTCTGAGGCAGAGCAGGCATCACCATCCCCAAATCCTCAAGGTTGAGGAATGAACAAACATAAGGAGGGAATGCAACTATGGACAAAGTAAACTTATTAACATTGTAGTAATGAAAGAACATGTAACAGTGATATAAAGTTAGTGGTTACCAGAGGTTCTGAGGGGAGGGGGATGGAATAACAGGTGGAACATAGGGCATTGGAATTAGGTGTAAACCATAATGTAAACTATAGACTTTGGTTATTAGCAATGCTTCAATATTTATTCATTAATTGTAACAAATGTACCACATTATTGTCAGATGTTATTAATAGGGGAAGATGTGGGAGGGGAAGGGGGTGGAGTATATGGGAATCTCTTATACTTTCGATGTAACTTTTCTGTAATCTAAAACCTTTTTCAAAATAAAGTTTATTATAGTAAAAAAACATTTCATTAAATCAAATTACTTTTGATGGTGAGGTCTTGGCTATCACTGGAAAGAGCATTACAGAAGAAGGTAAAGTATATTCTGTGGTTGGGGTTATGGGTGGGGATCATCATGGTCCTTTTCTTTATCCAACATTAGGTTTATATTTTACCTGTTTCATAGGAGGTGAGTCCAGTTAAACATATTTATTGAATGACTTTTGTCTTTTTGTTCCTAAAGATCTATAAGGAAACAGATACTTAAATTCTTTTCTAATTTTTTTCTCCCAGGGAACACCTCTAAGTTTCCTTTGGAAAATACGCCGGTTCGAAATCGTGGTGGTGGAGATGGAGATTTTCAGTTCCGACCATTTTTTGTGGGTTCTCCCACAGCACCCGAACCCAGTAACAGCTTTTTTAGTTTTCCCTCCCCAAGTCGTGAATTAGAGCAACAGCAAGTCTCTAGCAGGGCTTTCAAAGTAAAAAGAATTTAGCTAACTTCTGTAGAATGTTTCTCTGTTAACTCTCAGTGATTTCATTTAGCAAATAAAATTCATTCTAGACAGGAGTTGCCAACCTTCCTGTGAAAATAAATTGAAAATGTGAAGCTGTTTTCATATTTTCAATTTATAAGAAATTCAGTTACAGTATAGTGTGGCTTTAGAGTCTGGGTTGTTTTTTATTTAAAGTATGAGCATTGTGTTCTGTTAATCTCAATTTCATTGTGAGCTGTTGAGTTCTGACCAATAGTGAAAAGGTCACAACATAAATTAACCTTATTGGGTGTTTCCTAGATCACTGTTTCCTATTGGCCTGTTTCTGACTGTGCTGTGTTTATGCCTGTGTATCTAAGCACCTATATTATATGTCTGTATGTCACTTTGGGTTCTGGCATTTTTGTATATATGTATATGTAAAAGTGTTCATTTACATTTATATTTTTCTATGTTTGCTAGAATATTTATGTGAGCATTTTGGTTTGAAAAATGGGGTGAGTCTGTGGCTTGCTATTTGGAGGTATGCATTTATTTGTATATGTTTGTTTTTGCTCTTGTATTAACTTGTTTGATGTGCTCATATAAATGAATGAGAGTACAATATGTTGCATGTATGTTCAGTTCCTGTTTTTTAAAATTCAGACTGATCAAGTTATTATTTTATGAAGTTGATTTTTTGGCATTTATATTAAATAAAATTACTTCTTTAACCTCTTTGTCACCTGTTGCCTTGGGTTTACTTATTTAGCAATACACTTCTACTATGGAAAATTTACTAATATGTTATGGATCTCAAGAGATTACATTAATTAAAGTAAGTTTTAAGGATTTATTCCTCATATTCCTTTATTAAATAGAGAGCATTTCTGACTGCTATCACAGATAACTTTTTCAAAATGTAGAGCCAAGAAAGAAATTCGAAGGGCACTTTCAATAATTTTATGTCCTATTAGAAGCAAGGCTTAGAAACATATTGGTTGGGGAGGCAGAACATCTGCTTTCTATGTATAGGGTTTTTCCATATATTGGTTATGTGAGTTTGAGTTTAAACTTCCTGGATCTTTGTTTCTATATCTATAAAATGAGGGGTTGATATATTACCCTTTCAGCCTTTTCTAACTTAAATTTTTTGATTGATTCTTACTGTTTTGGGAGGAATTGCAATAAAATCACCTATATACCAAATCTTACTGTGTTTTATGTAATAAAGTCACACTGAAATCAATTGAGTATATTTTATCTTCAGTCACTTTAGAAAGAACAGTGAATACCCCTGCTTTACATAATTGGGTAGCAAGCAAGTAATGTTTCCTTAATTAAGAATATAAAATCTCTTCAGAAATTTTTGTTGTACCCTAAAGTTAAAATGGTGTCTGAGAAAGAGAATGAAAAACTTTGACTTAACTCAAAAGTTTTAAAAAACATCACTCCCTATTGCATAGCTAAAGAGATTTTACAGATTACAGTGCATAGTATTTACCTGTGCGGTATTGAATTTTGTTGGAAAATTGTTTGAAGAAATGATTTTATGTACATTAATGATTTATGCCTTCAACCTCTTGGTTCTTCCTTTGTTAGGTTCACACAATCAGTTTGAAACATGTTAGCTATAATTAAAAATAAAAAGTAAAACCTGTCAGTAATACTACCTACTACGTTTTAATAATTTATTTATTTACTGAAGACTTTAATACATCTATATAATACAGATTCGAAAGATACAAAAAAGGCATACAGGAAAAAAATCTCTTCCATCACTGTCCCCCAGCCACTCACTTCCCATTTCTGGAAACAATTACTTTTGAGAGTTTCTTGTGTCTTTCCAGAGAATGTCTTATGTGGAAGCAAATGCTTTTTATTTATTCATTCATTATTATTTTATATTTTGCTAATATTTTTCTGTTTAAAAATTTTCTTTGTTGTCTGAATAGGTAATACATGTACATGGTAAAAAATTTAAAAGTTAGCTAAAGAATATATAGTGAAAAGAATTCTTTTCGCATACCCACAACTCCCACTTTCCCTTTCCCTCTTCAGAGACATTGTTTTTTATATATCCTTCCATATATAGTCTATGAATATACAACCATAATTAGTATACAGCATGATGACTTTTATAATACCATCCCACGTGTAGTAGATTTATTGGGATAGTGTGTACAAAATTATAAAATTATTCATATATAGAAAATCACTGTAAAGTTTAGAAAAGATTCAGACATGTAGTTACCACTGTACCACTTTCCCTTCATAATTTCAAATTTATGGCACTGTCTTAAGTTGTCTTCTTTTTTCAGGTATTATAATCTTGGTATAAATAAATAGG
>JAQZBX010107166.1:0-10679 GCA_029593785.1 Cabassous unicinctus
ATGTCACCCCATACAGAGGGGCTCCTGAGGGCTCTGGAGACACCCAGGTCCTATATAAGTGGGGATAGCCCCAGAGATTGATGCCTTATTAGTGGGCTCCTCTTTGAAATCTGTGCTCCTGAGAGTGACAGAGTCAGACTCAAATAAGTCCTCCCTGCACATGGTCCCTTAGTCCCTTCTATTCAAACCTATATGTGATCCTTGAGTTTTTAGGTGTACCTCCAGAGACTGGAGCCTCTGGCCTACCTATGTGCCAGCTGTGCCTGCAATCTCGGTGCAGCTGCAACTCCTACCCTATAGCTCAATGGACTCATCCAAGTCACCTGGCGAGGAGACGACTATGTTTGTTGCTTCTTGTTGGAATCATTCCAGTTTGAATGATTTAAAGGAATTATTGATGCAATACTTGTTAGCATTGTTTTATATAATTATTTGGGCACAGCAAATCATTCACATTACAGTAGTACTTGCAATGGTCATTTGCAAAAATTGAATAGTGCCATACTATTCAATACTAATCATACATGATTATGATTTGGATAAAAAGCAGAACATAGAACATTCAGCAGTGTCCCTCTACATGTATCTCTCTCTTTCTCATTCTTCGCCATCCCCCAGAAAATAGATGGGTATATAGATATACATCTATAAAAGCAGATATTATATTAATAAATTTCCTGTTTTATGCTTTAATTTTTTAGTATCCTATTTATGAGTTGCAATTCTGAATACACTTGAACAAAACAAAACAAGAACAGCAAACATATATAATACCTAGGCATAACGCCATAAAATACTTAAGTAGGAAAATAAATAGCTAATTTCAATTTATATATCATTTCTAAAAGAATCCATTGATAATTAAATGAAGTAAAATTTAGTCTCCAAAACTTTTAGATGCCTTTGGTTGAAACAATTCCAAATCAAATTATTGAAAGTTTTGCTTTTACTCAATTATTTTGCTCCAGAGCTCTATAGATGGCTGGAGTTTACTGAAAATATATTCTTCTCAACAATATCTTTTTCACCACATGTTTTACCTCCCTATTCCTTAGCCCATAAATTAGAGGATTTAACATAGGAATGATAAGAGCACAGAACACAGCTATAATCTTGATTTTCTCTAGTGAGGAGATGGCCCCAGGTTGGGCATACATGAAAAACAGTCCTATAGAATAAACTCACCACAGTTATGTGAGAGCTATAGTTGGAGAAGGTCTCACTCCTCCCCTGGGTTGAGGGTATCTTCAGGTCAGTGGAGAGGATATAAGCACAGGAAACCAGAATGATAGTTGCAGTGGTGATGATGATGAGAGCAGAGACAATTAACAGCACAATCTCATTCACAAAGGTATCAACACATGAGATCTTGATCAATACTGGGACATCACAGAAAAACTGGTCCAGTCAGTTTTCTCCACAGAAATGCAAACTGAAGGTGAAACCTGTTTGGATGGAGTTGACACATCCACAGTCATAGGAGCCAGTCACCAAATAAACACAAGCCTCCTGAGACATACGTACAGGATAGTGGAAGCGTGAACAGATGGCTGAGAAGTGGTCATATGACATAAACCTTCAGTTCCAACAAAGAGAGCAAAGAAAAAAAATGTGCCGCACAGTCATTGTAAGAAATTGTCTTCTCCCTGGACAAGAAATTAGCCAGTGTTGGGAGCAATGACTGTGGAGTAACAGATGTCTAAATAGGACAAGTCTCTGAGAAAGAAATACATAGGCGTGCAAAGTCTGAAATCTATTTTAATGATGACTATCATGCTGATATTTCCCATTAAAATTACCATTTAGATAAAGAAGAACAGTAAGAATAATAGAATCTGTATTTCTGTAGATGTTCTGAATCCCAGCAGAATAAACTCTATCAACTCTGAGTAATTCCTATTTAGCTCAGTCTTCATAGCAGAGACCTTGCTGCAAAAATGATCACAAAGCCTGTGAAAAGCCTTGGCTGCCTTTTGGCTCCTGAAGTTTCCAAAAAGAAAAAAATGCTAATATAAATTGGCATTTTCATAGCAATGGGTCTGACAGCATAGCTGTCATTTGAAACTAATGAATGTCTAAACACAATGTGATTGTTTACATATTTTTCAATATGTTTTTTCAGTATTATATAAGAATGTGGATGGCAAAGACTGCCTTAAGTAGTGACAAGTTATCAGTTATCAGTCATTTTATGTCATTGTCAAAAGCTTTGGAATCAGATGGACTGATGTCCAAAGTTTAACTCTTACAGTCTGAAAGACCCCAAGATGTCTATTTATTCTTTCAATGTCTCAAAGTCCTCTTCTGTTAAATGGCAGCTATTCACTATACACACTTTATAGAATTGTTAAAGGTTTTACATGAAACTGAGTGTGAAAATCAATATTCACATTCACTAAAACATCTAAAGATTTAATTGATATTAGTAAATAAGTACACAAATTGTTCAAAGTTCTTTTGTTTTAGAAATGCGGAGATGGGTAAACTGAGCAATTCCTTTTCACACTAAAAGATACAATTAATTGGATTATCTTTAAACATTCTGTTATGTAAAGAAATGAGGTAATATGGGATTGTGCTTTCTTCAGTTAGAATAAACTTCCAGTATTGAAGAAAGGTTTCAAAAGTGATAAATCAAACTCTTCCTTTTTAATTATACACTGTCCTATTTCTACCTCTTGCTTCATCCACTACTACTCTCTGATCACTGGTGTTTCTGATTTAGCAGTCAAACCCAGCAGGTCTTTTCCTTTTGCTGTCAAGGAGCTAATATCTTACCTATATGATTTATTTATTTATTTTTTGTAGCAGCACTATGATTGAAAGGAAAGATCAACTTTACCAACAGGAAGTATTTTCTCTTGTATATATTGTTAATGAAACAGAAGACATTAATACAAATGAATAGAGCAAAAACATAAATATATTGCATATGTGAATGCTTTTACACTCAACTCTGGCAGCAATTACAATCTTCCCCCAACACTGGTCAACAAACATATACTTTGCACTTATGATTTTCACTCTCATTAATTTTTTTTTTTCATTTTTGAACTACATATTTTCCTCATCTGTAAACTGGAGATAACAATACGACCTATCTCCCAGAATTGCAGGGTGAATTAAATAACTATAGATAGATGGATAGATATAGATATACACACATAGCAATATATATATCAGCTATTATTATTACATCTCACATACATGATGAAAATAAAAGCTGCAATTAAAATTGCAACAGTAGTAGTTACTTTAG
Source organism: Cabassous unicinctus (assembly GCA_029593785.1). Classification (NCBI taxonomy): domain Eukaryota; kingdom Metazoa; phylum Chordata; class Mammalia; order Cingulata; family Chlamyphoridae; genus Cabassous; species Cabassous unicinctus. Next base: position 3,260 of record JAQZBX010107166.1, read on the forward strand.
CACAACTAATACTCAGAATAAACTAGAAAAAAAAATTAAAAGAGTCTGCACATGGAATATGAAAAAAAGTTGCAATCCTTTGGTGGAAAATTATTTTTAAGAACTAGACCAGAACAGAGCCGAATCACCTCTAAAGCTAGAATTGTAATGTGATGCTTTATAAAAGATGTAAGTTTTATATTCTATTTCTTCCTTGTAGTCATGGAGGTATACAAAATTTGCCTCAGTTGTTTTGAAAAAAATAAATTGCTATTGAGGCATGAAGGAAGCTTCCTTCCCCAATATGAGAACGTGACAATGTGGAGCCAATTTGGAGGTCTTCAGTGTAGGTTTATTGCCCAAAAAAGAAGATTGACAATTACTATAGTGTTTAAAAAAGAAAAAAAAACTGAAACCCCTGCACTCAAACATGGAGATAATGATACTTTTTGATTTTTTTGTCAAGAATAATGAAATATATATATAAAGTGCTACAGGTTCCTGGAAAGGAAATATGGAATTTCAGTTCTTGGTTTATGAATGGTTGACACCCAAGACATTTAGGTCATAGAATCAAAGAAGATTTTTGAGTACAGAATAGAAAATGTTGAGAACAAAGAGGAGCTATTCTAAGAAACAAAGTGCCATCTTTGGCTCAGTTTCCCTTTTAAAGAATGAGACTATACTTCAAAAACTATTGAAATATGGAAATTTCTTCTTTGAAACTTTCAATGTCATTGCAAAAACCTACATAAATTATAGACCAGTTTTACCAATATGAAATTTAGATTAAATTGCCAACATTAACTGCATTGCAATGAGAAGCAATGGATTTATGATATTGATCATACCTGTGGAAGCCCCAAGTTAAACCAATAATTACAAAAATACCAGAATTCCCTAAAGGAAATGCTAGCCTTCCTTTATTCAGGCAGGTTTCCCAATATATATAAATAATATATAAATATTAAAACAATACATACATGAATATATATAAATATAAAAACAATACAAACAGATATTCAGTTCTGGCCAAGGTGAAGTAACAGGAGCCAAGTTTACCTCATACCTAGATTGACAACAACAAAATGTAGAGTATCTCCCTCTCTCTCTCTTTCTCTCTCATCATGCCTACCCCTCTCTTCTTCCCTTCCTCGGTCTCTCTGGTGTATACACCACACACACACACACACGCACACACACACACACACATACCCACGAACATACTTTCAAAATATGGGACACCAGTGATGAAAGACAGTGATTCCTGAGACATGAGGAAAAATAAGGTGAATGTAATGATTGACCGAGTTTATTTCATGCAGATCATTTCAATGAATTGAAATTGTAGTTAAATTTCCCACAAAGAAAATTCTAGGCCCAGTTGGACTCACTGGTGAATTCTACCAAATATTTAAGTAAAAAGTCACACCAAATCTACACAAATACATCCGAAAATTTTTAAAAGACAGAATACTTCCTTGCTAATTTTATGCAGCCAGTTTAATGTTGATATTAAACCAGGCAGAATCAATACAAGTAAAGCAGATGACAGGCCAATATCTGTCATGAACAAAGATGCAAAATTTCTAAACAAAAATTTAATGAATTCAATCCAACAAATGACCGAGAGGGAATGTAAAGCTGATTTAGCATTTTTTAAAAAATCAGTGCAATTTACCATATTAACAATCTAAAAAAGTCAAATAATCATCTCAATAGATGCAGTAAAAACATTTCACAAAATCAATTAGTCTTTCTTGACAACAACTCTCAGTGGCAATTTTCCTCAACTAGATAAAGGGCATCTATGGAAAATCTATATCTAATATGATCTTTAAGGGAGAAAGATTCAATCATTCCCTCAAAAGATCAGGAAGGAAATAAGGATGTCTGTTCCCACCACTTGTATTCAACATTGAATAGAGGTTCTAGTCAATACATCAGGCAGGAAAAAACAGTAAAAGGCATCCAGAAAAGAAGAAACGATATTCTTTATTTGCAAACAAATTAATCATCTATGTAAAAATCCAATGGAATATATAAAATGCTACTAGAACTAAGACACAAACTTATCAAGGTTACAGGATATCAAATCGATATACAAAAATCAATTCTGTTTTATATACTAACAATAAACAATTGAACATTTAAATTTAAAAGTACTATATACATATCGTCAAATTTTTGAAATATTTACCAAGATATCTCATAAAAGAGGTGACAAATCTATATGTTGAAAATTAACAAATATCGCTTAGAGAAATTGAAAAATATTTAAATGAAAGGAGAAACTAACCATGTTTATTAGTCAGAAGACTCAATATTGTTACATCATTTTGCTGAGAATTGTAGATGCAATATAATTCTAGTTAAAATTCCAGCTGGGTTTCTGCAGGAATTGACAAGCTGATTCACAAATTCATATGGTAATGCAAAGGACTTAAAATAGCTAAAACAATTTTGAAAAAGAATAACAAATTTGGAGTAATAACTTTACATTACATCAAGACTTACTATAAAAGTTAAGAAATAAAGGTAGCATGTTACTGATGTCAAGGTCAACCAAAAGAACAATGGACTGCAATAGAGAGTCCAGAAATACACAACTGATTCTTTCAGATGTATAAAGAGGTGAATCAGAGATATATCCACATCAACAAATGGTATTGGAACAATTGAATTTTTATATGCAAAAGTCATTTTAATACATATTTACACTCTATATGAAAACAGTGCAAAATGATCATTAACCTAAACTTAATACCCTAATATTATAAAACTTAAAAAAGAAAATAAAAGAAAATATTTGGTGATTTGGGTTAGGAAAAAAATTAAATTGAATTCAATTTAGTTAAATGTACAAAAATAAAATAACTTAAAAATTTGGTTCATAAGAAAAAATTAGTAATTGAACAATAATTACTATATAAAATCTTGTAACAATAAAATATTTGGATAAAATATGATAAGTTGGAAAAACTCTACAAAGAATTCAGTGAAGGGATATGTGATATTTATGGATTGGATAAAATAAAATGAAAATAACAATTTTCACCAAATTTATTTGTAGATTCAAAGTAAACTCAATCAAAATGTATCATAATTTCTCATATTGTAGATGAGTAAATTATATAACAATTTTTAAAGCAAGGATCCAAGAGGAACAATAAAATATTTTAGAAGGATAAACCCAGAGCATTTATACTATGAGAAACCAAGACTTACTCTAAATCTCAGGTAATTAATGCAATGAGGAGCTTTCAAAAACTGAGACAGATAGATCAGAGGGACTGAAGAGAGATTATAAAAAAAAGGCTCTCACATATGCAATCTTGTGGTCCACAACAAATTACTATGAAATCTAACAGTGAAATGATTATTTCAATAAATTAATTTTAAATGCACATAGAGAAAAATGAATTTGAATCCTACTTAAAACATTACAGCAAAATGAACAAAATTCTTCGTAGACCTAAATGTACAATTATAGATAAAATTACTTATTTAAGTAACACAGGACAATGTAGTCAGTAATTTTGGCAGACAAAGGTTTTCTTTAAAAACCGAACAAAACCACTAATCATAAATAAAAATTAATGATTGGTTTCATTATAATTTAAAGAGATACTCATCAAAAATACCATTAAAACATAAGAATGGCAAGCCACATAGTGACAAAATACATCTGCAATGCATGTATTTTGCAGAGGTCTCATATCCAAAGCAGACCCAGAGCACCCATGTATTAATAAGAACAAAGGTCATCAAACATTTCTGTAAAGGGCTAGATAGTAAATATTTTAGCCTCTGAAAGCCATACAGTCTTTAAGAAAACTACTCAACTCTGCTTTTGCAGTCTGAAAGCAGTCATAGATAATATGTAAACAAATGAGTATGACTGTATTCCAATAAAACTTTATTTCTTATAACAGATGGAAGACCTTATTTGATGCATGAGCTAAAGTTGCCAACCTCTGGGGAAAAATAAAGATATATAGCCCCTGGGATTTCCCATACAGGTAAAAAATATAACTAAGGTAATTTATGTGCCAGGGTTGACAACAACAATGTTATGTTTTTGTAGCAAAAGCAAAGTTGGTACTATTTTAATTCTCAAGGGAAAAAAAAGAATATGGGGTTTGGTTTTGTGAGATATGAAAATGATTAAGCATTTTTTCCCTCTTCTTCATTGTTTTTTCATTAATAAGGAGACCTTGGCTGTGTCATTTAACTCATCTGTGTATGTCTGTGTATCTTTCTGAACATTAGAGGAACAACTGAGTTAGCAGCTGGAATTAGATGAGATAAAAGTGCCAGGCAAAGAACTTTTTAGAAGTAAGCATCTATAACTTGTTGAGCTACCTTTTTCTGTTCTTTTATTTTGTGAATTTGAAATCAAATTCCTAATAAAAAGTAATTAATTTAAAAAAAATTAAGGTTACATAGTCTATTAAAAATAGGCAAAAACCTTGGATAGGCACATCATAGAAAATATCCAAATAGTCAGTAAATATATGAAAAAGTGGTTTACATTTGTTAGTCATCAATGAAATGATAATTGGAAATCAATGTAATAATACCACAGACCCACAAGAATGGATAGTAAATAAAAGTTCCATATTTTGCTGGTGGAGATGTAAATTAGTACAAAGGTTTTTAAAAACATTTTGGAGATGGGTATCAAATCTGAACATGCACATACTAGATGGCACATCAGTATCTCTCTTATGTAGTCTCAATATATTCTGAGAAACATGTAGAGAAGTATATTCTATTTATTCTTGTGTCATGAGAGGCAGCACTGTTGAATTACTCATGCTCTCCATAGCACTCTATGCATTAGGAGAAGAGCTATAGTATCATTAGATTTTAATTACCTACCTGTATGCTATGACATATATGTTATTTAATTTTACTGTTCCTTATCTAAATGTAAATGAGTAGTGTTCATTGATCGTTGGAACAGATATCATTGGATAAGTTATGTAAGAGAATCCCCTATATTTTCAATGTACCATTTATGTCATCTAAAGCTTTTTTAGAAATAAATAAAAATAAATGAATAAACAACATTTACCTAAAAAATCATGAATATAGAATAAAAAACAGATTTATTTATTTTAACAAAATATATTTGTATCACCAATGACATTAAAATTAGATACAAATGATTTTCAATCTTTGCATTGCCCAAAGTTACAAGGTGGCAAGAACAGTCAGCAGCCAAGTATGTGATTTGAGTCTCATTTAAAGCAGGTGCAACAGGCATTCTGGAGTTCCAGGGCTGGGGTTTTAGCCAGTGTGACCAACATGTATGAGTCTGAAAGCGTCAGGAATAAGGGGAAATACACATGAAGGGAGATTGGTTACAGAAAGGAGGAATGTACAATTAATTAAGCATATTGAGGAGGATTGTACAGGAGGGAAAAAAATGATCTACTCAATTCAGTGGTACTTTCAAACTTCATCTTCTTTCCCAGTGTACCTGCTCCTGTTTACTTTTCAAAACCTTCAAATAGCTGTTTCATGAACTCTGTCCATGCTTTAGAACTGTATTCAATGTCAGTGACAGGATGGAGTGTGCTGACTATATAATTTTCATTTTCCAAATTTATTTTCACCAAAATTATAGTTCTATGTTGATGGTATTTTTTATCACTTTAAAGATGTCCTCCCATTGTCTTCTAACTGCATTGCTTATAAGAAAAAGTCTGATTTATATTCATTGGTTTTATGTGCTATCTTTTTTGTTCTGGCTGTGGTCACAATATTCTCTTTTTCATTCACTCTTTTTCTTTATACATGAAGCTGTGGGTATACAGAAAAATCATGTATAAAAACATGATTAGCATATGCCTCCCCACCACCACTGATTGCATTGGTGTGGAATATTTTTTAGAGTAAATGAAAGCACATTTTTAGAAATTGTACCATTAATTGAAATTTTTAGAAATTGTACCATTAATCTTTGGTTTAACTTAGACCTCACTATGTAGTGTAGTTTCATGAATTTTACAAAAATTTTCATTCTGTACCATATATATAATATAACAATTCCCCTTTTAATCATATTCAAAGATATATTTCAGTGCTGTTAATTGCTTTCACAGTGTTATGCCACCATCACTATCATTCATTACTGAAATATTTCCATCATCCCAAATAAGGTCCCTGCACATTTTAAGCTTTAATTTCCCATTCCCTATCTCCAATCTTTCCTTTGATATCCTATATTCTGGAAGCAAGATGTCAGAAGAAGCCAAAGAACAAAGTAGTGTACACGTGACAGTGACAGAGTTGCAAATCAAGGAATCCCAAGGTTTATGGCAAGCCAGCAGCAGGTGCTACAAACTCCTGATGAAAGCATGGCATGTTGAAACCTGGTGTAGGATCCTAGAGTCCAAATCTGTGAGACTAAATTCCTGTTGTTTAAGCAAACCCATTGTGTGGTATTTGTCACTGCAGCCCCAGCAGAGAAGGACTATAGTAAAACTTTCATATGATAATGGGATTGAAGTGTCCAGGAAAATTGAAGGAAGACTTTCTTTTGAGAAGCACTCATCCACTTTTTTTAAAAGTTTGTTTACCTGATGAGTATTTAGTATGTGTTCTTTGAGAAGATATCTATAAAGAAGAATTTGATAAAAATTTAGACCTGCAAATACTGGAATTTCTGTTTTAATATCTTACTGATAACAGATCCAAGATCACAGAGTAGGGAATGAAAGCAGCGCTTCTCCAGAAGCTGTGGGAAGGTAGGCAGGTTTGTCTGGCAGAAGGGAAGCCATGGGACTGTGGGGGCAATTGGAGAGGGTAGCTAGAGAGGGGAGACCCAGTTGGCCACTAGAAAGGGAAGGTGTAAGAGAGAGGGCACTCAAGTCACACACAGATGGTTCAGAGGGACAGGGAATCCAGGGATTGACTTGGGTGGAAGACCAGCACTCAACCACTTCTGAGAGAAAGGAAAGCCCCCAGGTGGCCAAGGGAGCATCCCAGTCCTCAAAAGGCTCTTGAGTGAGGAAGCTGCAGGGCAAACAATTGTTGGACCAGCACCAAGCAAACTCAGAGGAAAACAGTTATAGGGGGTAGGGGAGATAGTGTAGGCAGAGCAGCAGGGGATGGGGGTAATGTCAGCCAGAGCTGGAGAGGCTCCAGGAAAAGGGGAGGTGGGTGTTGATCAAGGAGGATGTCATACCCACCTGCCCTGCAAGAGAGAGGAATTGGATCAGTGAGGGATTGGACTGACAGGTGCCTAGCAGTCCTGGAAAGAATGAAGCTGGGAAAGGCAACAAATAAATCATCAGAAGCCCAATTGGCCTGAGAGAAAAAGAGGTGGGGAGAGATAGATGAGGAGCCTTTAGAAGACTAACCCATGGAGTAGAATGCAGCTCAGGGTTGTAGCTTACTATTTCAAAGATTGACTTACATATATGAGGTC
>JAQZBX010107167.1:0-10682 GCA_029593785.1 Cabassous unicinctus
TTGGTGAATATCAAGTATTTTGAATCCTTTTCTTAAAGATACCTAGTTCTAGTCTTCGAGGATGTCTCTTCTGAGTGAGTTATGTTTTCTTTAGCATATTTGAGATGTTCCTTTTCCATGAGGAGTTCTTTAGTAACCTGTAAAATAAATTCTGAAGAAAACTATTTCACTAACACAAAGTTCACAGTGAGGAAAAAAGAGGAGGGTTTGCCTTGGGGCAAGAGATGGCCTAGTGCTTATCGGAAACCTCCAGCAGAACCTTCTATTGGGGACCTAGGCTGGAAGTCCTGGTTGTTTCAAACATCTCTGCTTTAAAAATATTCATTCCCACCCCAAATACAGAAAACCAAATCCTTGGGAGATTTCTTACATGAAACACATTTAGGGGATGACATGAAGTAGATAAGCTGTAATTATGGACCACGGATAAAAGGGAACAGAAAAAATTCACCTCTAGAACGCTACCCAAGAATGTTGGATGTCATGTTATTAATAGCAGGACTGATCCCCATTATGAAACATAACAAAAGGAGAAAATGTTTAGCTTTCTAAAGAGTAGCCTACCTGGAAAGTAACTAGGTTTTATGCAAAATAGAACAGAAATAACTGTCCTCTCACCTGCAAAAGTATCCATGAACACAGATATTCACCTCCTACTTCAGAGGAGATGGCGTTTCTCCTCCAAGCAACTGTACACTTGCTATAGCTGGGAACCCAGCATGGGTATTTTTTTCTGTGGGAGATCCAAGTTCAAAGTTTTTCTTCTCCTTGGTCCCGTTACCAAACTACCTAACATAAGATCCTCAGTTTTTGCCATGTGGTCAGTACGCCTGGTTTCCAATATGAGAAATTTTCTTTTGTGAATAGGGGAGCATGGAGGAGCTAGATGCTTTCATAGACATGGGATGGTACTCTTGAAGTAACCGAAGCCATCAGGCCTCTCTCATTTCCTTGTCCAGCTAACAGAATATTTCTCCTGCCTTTATGCTTCAAAATGTGTTCCTCTTTTGGACCCCTTTTCAAGATCCTGTTTTCTTATTTCCAGAACAGACATAGAACTTCCAATTTTTCAATTTTCCCTGGTATACCCACCAGGCCCCACTCTACCTGTCATCAGAACAGAAAATTCAGTCCCTTCCAAAGGACCCAAACAAAAGAAAACACACTTGAACCTTCATAAGGAGAAACAACAGCAAGTAATCCAGTAGGGAGATGATGGACATTATGCCCTAAAGTGAAATTCCCTTTTGGGCAGGAAGAAATCATTGCCCTTAGGTAGGCTCAAGGGCTGCTGTCATACAATATCTCCTAAGGAATGAAAATAAACAATCCTGAAGTGGGGCCCTGTCCAATTCTATCAGGTAGAAAGCTGTGCTTTTCCTGGACCTCCAAGGATTCGGTTAGGCAGAACTTCCCATTGAGATATCCCTTCTAAACTCCTGAAGGAGGGATTGTTTAAGGAATTGTGCATGTCAAGGCAAAATAGTTTAGTGGTTGAGAGATTGACTCTACTATCAGACTCCGGTGTACAGTCCTGGCTTCACCACTTACTGGCTTTCTAATATTGATCAAAATACTCTGCTCCCTCTTGCCTTCTGTTCATTATCTGCAAAATTAGGATAACAATATTGATTACCCTTTAGAGTTTTTAAAAAATGATGAAATGAACCTGGCATATGAAAAAGGCTCAATTAATTATTATTATTATGGTGGTTATTATCTTCATTATTGCTATTGTTATAATTTTAAAGCTTCATTGGACACCTTTAAGTGCCCAAATGAACACCTGAGTTGTAATGAATCTAGGGCATATATTTCTGTGTTGATATACTACTGTCTTATATTTTAAGGTGTTCTGTATTTCCATCTCAGTCAGAATAAATTACATGGCAACACACAGCAATATTTCTTCTACTCTGGACTCCGAATTCTTTCTCATCTGCTTCCCTATCTTCCAGAGTTGGCAGGACTGGCTGTCCCTGCCCCTCAGCCTCCTCTTCCTCCTGGCCATGGGGGCCTACGCCACCTCTTGATCACCATCTGGCTGGAAGCCTCTCTGCATGAGCCCATGTACTACCTGCTCAGCCTCCTCTCCTTACTGGACATCATGCTCTGACTCACCGTCATCCCCAAGGTCCTGGCCATCTTCTGGTTTGACCTCAGGCCTATCAGCTTCTCTGCTGCTTCCTGCAGATGTTCATCATGAACAGTTTCCTGACCATGGAGTCCTGCATATTCATGGTCATGGCTGTGACTACTATGTGGCCATCTGCCACCCTCTGCAGTACCCATCCATCATCACTGACCAATTCGTGGCTAGGGCTGCCATCATTTTTGTGGCCTGGAATTCTCTCTTTTTTCTTCCAGTTCCCATCCTGTCTGCCAGACTGAGATACTGTGCAGAGGACATCATAAAGAACTGCATCTGCACTAACCTCTCTGTGTCCAAACTCTCTTGTGATAACATCACCTTCAATCAGCTCTACCAGTTCGTGACAGGCTGGATCCTGCTGGGCTCTGACCTCATCTTCTTTGTTCTCTACTACTCCTTTATCCTGAAAACTGTGCTCAGGATCAAGGCTGAGGAAGCTGCAGCCAAAGCTCTAGGTACTTGTGGTTCCCACTTCATCCTCATTCTGTTTTTCAATACAGTCCTGCTGTTTCTGGTCATCACTAACTTGGCCAGAAAGTGAATTCCCCCAGTTGTCCCCATCGTGCGCAACATCCTGCACCACCTCATCCCCCCAGCTCTGAACCTCATTGTTTATGGTGTGAGAACCAAGGAGATAAAGCAGGGAATCCAGAAACTGTTCAGAAGGTTGTAAGAACTGAAATGGGTGACCTTGGGGATGAAATTGATAATTAGGAATAATTTTCATGGTGCATAGAAAATTTAAATAATTACTACATGAATAAATTTTGTTTTCCAAAATGTTTCTTTTGGTTATGGAGATATCCACATCTTGGCTCCTATATTCTTTTGTCCTGAGTAGAAAAAATATGTTGCATTTTTTGCTTTTGGATTTGTCTGGAAATTTACCCAGGATTTATCAATCCATAATTACAGGAGCTTAATTAGAGTGAGATGGTTTATCAATTAAAGAGCAAATGTTATTCCAATCCTTTTAAATGCCTCTCAATTCCCTTAGTTGCTTAATACATAAATGTATATTTGGTCTGTTGGTTCAGCTTGTCACAACTCAGCCTGGTTTTGTGCCATAAATGGGTCTTTTTTTGGAGGTTTAGAAGCTGACATCAGAACTTTGATTTTTATAGTTGAGTCAGTGACATGTACCATCCTCTTTTTGCTCTAGCCCTGCCAGATCTTGTTAATATTTTTAGCTAATACTTCTCTGGTGTATGAATTTCCTATGGCTCCTTTCTTCTTTTTAATGAATTTATTATATTTTAAGGTAACAAGTTTTGAGTGTGCATTTTATTTTAAGTGAAAAAGTATGTCCTTTTTTTCATATGTGCAAGAGCTTTCTAACTTCTTCCTATATTACTTTACTTTTCATCAGATTTCAGACACCATTTGCATTCCCCACCCTCTCCTACCAATCTTATCTTTGGAGTTAAATTGTCTTACCCTGCTTTCAGCCCTGTTGTGTCAGCACTTTCATCCTGTGTTGAGGCCAGCACAGGTTACCTAGGTTCCAGATGTTTGAGTTAGTGGGTTTGTTGAACAAGGGCACCATATTCATTGTACCCTGAATATGGTGGAGGCTTAGATATTGGCCAGATTAATTTAGATTGGTAACCTGGTCCCTTTTTTGATAGTACTTGAGAGCTTCGTATATACTATTTTATAAGCATTATTTGAGAATATCTTCTAATACAGCTGATCTATGATGAAGCCAACCATTCTTGGGCAACTTATGAAATAATTTATCATTTCTATAGTACTCTCTTTCATCAGAGTAATAGCTCTGGTACCTTTTCTCTTATATTTTTTACAATTGGAAAGATTGATCCTAACAAAAATACAAAACTTCTACTCTCCTCTTCACCCACCATTCCAATCAGTTCCTAGTTTTTTGTTTCCAGATGATGCCCCCTGATATTTTTTTAACATCTATGCTCAAGTATCCTTTTCCACATAGAACACCTAATACCAGTTTCTTCATCTGACAAACCATGCCTATCCTAATTATCTCAGTGTAAACTCTAACTGCTCCACAATGCCTTCCTTTATTCCCTCCAATGGAATTAATCTAACCATCCTGAGCCCTTCTGATTCTAGATTATCAACTCTTCTCATGAAAAATATTTTATTTATCTTTTCAACTTTATAAACTTTAAGAGTTTTTAATACAATCCTTTACATATTATAGTTACTTTGCTAAAGAAATTTGAATAATTCATGCATGCATAGCTTGTTTCTTATTTCCTTTGAAAACTTAAGGCAAGAACTAGTTGTTAATATAATGTATTCTTCAAAGTACCCTACAAAAGACCTTGTACAACTCATTTTAATTAATGCAATTTTATATGCTATAATGCCTAGGATTGCTCGTTTTGGAATGAAACTATTCTTTATTTACATTTCTGGTATGCCAATTTGACCACTAAGATGTATTGATTTGAGTTCATCTACCTGAGTCTTGGTTTTCTCAATTAAAGAGAACAATAATTACTCTATTACATGATTTTTCTGAGGTTTGGGTGACTTAATTAAAGGAAATTTTTTCAACCAAAGTCTGAAACATTGTAATAATTTATACATGGGAGATCATTTTATTATTTTGCCTATATATATATATATATATATAGATATTGCTTCTTCTAATGTCTGCACAAAAGGATATTCTTCATTATTTTACATGCCAGGCACTTCAGAGAGGTAATGGCCCTGCCCTTTATGTTCTCCTTGGTCTCCAGTGCAATTTGTAAGTCACTGAATCATTATTTTATGAAATCCTTCCCTTATTTGAAATTCATGGTGTTATGCTGTGACACCCACTGTCCTTCCTTGTCCTAAGCCGTCTTTTAAAATTTTGGTCCTGTTGCGACATTTTAGATGTTGACACTTGTCTCACAGTCTGGCTGGATTGGTTTCAGACTGAAAGCACTGTTCTTCACAATGAAAGATTGTAAGCTGTGCCTGAACAGAGAATAGAAAGACAAATGGAATCTCAAAGTAGCCACTGAGGGATGTTTGTTTGCTCATAGATTGGCTATATACATCTTTACAATTTATCATTCCAGTATTACTATTTCATTTTGTTGAAATTAGGAAGTTTCATATTCTTTACAATTTACCTCTTGAAACACAAAAAAATGCTTAGTAGATTGTCCACATTGACTATCACTTTTCTGATTTCTGTACACCTACAATTTCATATTTATGGTGATTTTTAAAGTCATCATATCGAGTCCTCTTTCAATTCCTTTCAAAGAATATTTGCTAAATAGGCATCATCAATTTGCTTAAATTCATTTAATTATAAGAAATTTCCCCCTGGCATATGAGAGAGAAAACCTCTCTTTCTATTTGGGATTAAAAAAAAACTTCCTTTCACTTGTCTGCAATTTTTTCCTTGGACTTATGTGGAAACACTTTTTGGTGAATTAAAATTCCAGGGCTAGCTTTAATAATTTTAATAGCATTCCAATTAGGGACCTACAGGATTTATCGTTCTAAACGAAATAGATTGAGCACTCGCCTTTCAAATAGTTTTCCATTCCTACATGCTATGTTTTCTCCATGATCCTATAAATTCTACTAGGTCAGTATTTGTTTCATTTATTTTTGCATTTCCTACTGAGTCAATCAGGATAACAAACACATAAAACATGTCTAGAAAATATTTGTGGGATAGATTAATAAAATGTGGACTTCAATAGGATGGGAAAAGGGAATGTGTGGAATGAAGTATATAGTAAAATGGAATATGGGAGGAGTATATATTATAGTGGAATATCGTACTGCATTTCAGATACCCCTCTCCATTACACACAAACTAATGCTTGGAATTTTAGGATGCCCTAGAGGAAGTGAAATAAGCCCCTACTTTATCTTTCCTTTTCTCTTTGTGTTTTAAAAGAAGGCATTTCTCCTTCACCTTTGGAAGTTTAGATTTGGATAGGTAGATGAGTTTGTGTAGGCACATAGCACTTCAGAGAGGGAAACCATGAAGACAGAAACCCCAAAACATGTCTGTATCTCATGACCTAAGGGAAAGGCATTGTTATGGCTGTATCAATTTCATGCACTCCAGTTGTGCACATAAAACAGTGAGAAGTTGAGGAGTCCTGGCTTTGGCCTAGTGACTGAATAAGACTTCAGCTTGGAGAAAACTCTTCATAGGTACATCTTCAAAGTGTCTGTTTAAAAGTTTAGCAGAAATAATACTTTGTGTTAGGAGTTTCTTTCCACTACTTATGTAAGAGAGTGAGAAGTCACTCCTAGATATTGGTCTGTGAAGACTGAAATAAACTGTGATTAGGAAGACAAAATTGTTTTGGAATGTCTGTGGGTCAACCCAAAACATGGAAAGTGCAGTGTAGGTCTGTGTTTAGTAGGGAGGTTGAATGGAGAGCCTCGGAGAGGAGAAAATTATTATTCAGCTTTTCAACTTTTGCTTAGAAATCAGACTTTTATTCCTGCCAAATCTTGAGGGTTCAAAGATATGCAATACTTTGTCATTTTCCTTTGTGAGCTTTGATATTACTAGGGGAAATGTCAGTTACAGTATATAATTGGAACTATAGCTCCAGGCAGAAAGATAAAACTGAGACTATGATAATCTTAGAGCTCTAAGCATTGACTGGAGGAAAAATTTTCCAACCTGGTGGGGAGAGGGACAAAGGGAGGCTAGTGTTTAAATGAAAACACTGGTCAATCTGATGTAAGAAGCTGTGTCTGGAGCCTGGCTGAGGTAGGATTAGGATTAGAATTAAGATTAGTCTGAAATCAAAGACCACATGTAGATATTTGAGAAAGAGAGAAGAATTTACTTCCCTAATGGAGGAATTTATCATAATTTAAGCTTGCTTCTTCTCCCACACCTATGGTAGTAGTGGAACTCTACACAGAAAAACCCATCCATAAGAAATGACACTTCCTATGCTTTTGGGGAAAACATGGCAGAACTGGCAACTAAAGCTGCTGGGTCCTCAAGGAGTCAACTAAAGGAAGAAGTGAAGTTCCAATTTGAGGATATTTGAGCTCTTCAGCATCCCACCATGGACCACTGGTCAATCTGCCCCTGCTCTTCTACCCAGAGAGGCAGGAGCATTTGGGATCGCAGCTACCAAATCAGCAAAGTGGATTCTTCCTCCCACCACTCATCTTTTTCTTGCTGCTCTGTATTGACTAACATATTTATTCTTCCATCTAAAAGAACCTTCAGAAGGTACTGAAGTTTGACGTGGAGCAGAAGCTTGAAATGCTGCTGACTAAGAAAACTTTTAGAAGAGACATAAGGAGCTTAGGGTATTTCATGTGTACAGAGGAGAAATGGGAGAGGAAAGAATCTAACTTTGCCTGGGATTGTGATAACAGGGAACATGTCACACTTAAATGACAAAATAAGACAAATGGCTTTTGGAAAATGAAGCAGGGTAAACAATTTTGGTTTCAAGAAAAGCATGTGTCTCACAAGCATGAGAGAAAGCAAAAAATTACTTTGAATTACTCTATCTATGAAACAATGGAAGTTGAGTCTAAGAGAGTTATACTTTAGCCATAAACCTATGGGAACTACCGAATGGTTTTTTTAACACAACAGTGGCATGATCTAAATTGTCTTTCATTCAGATTTTTCTTGAAGAAGTGTTGTGGCGGTATTTGAGGGATTTGAGTGGAGGCAGATGGATCACTCTAGGATGCTATTAAGGAATCATATCAAAGAATGGATTCTTGTCTGTGTTCTTTCAGTCAGACCTAGCCCTTTTCTCTCTCCACCCGCCATGGTGCTGTCTCCCAGAAGTGCAGGAACCCAGGTGACCACATTCTTAATCATTTGCTGCCAGGGATTTAGGACACACTGCTCTGTTAGTCTTTGTCCATGACTCCTCTCCCCATTTTGTCCCTTAGAGACAATTTCTTGATTCAGGAGACCAGTAACTACCTGCTCACCATTATCTTCCTGAAGAAATTCTGTTCTACATCATAGTCACTCTGCAAAGTAAACACTCTCCATAACTTCTTCCAGGCACTCAGTTCCACTTTTAAGATTTAAAAGAGCAATTCACCTGAACTGCTCATTGTTTATAGTGAGAGGAAGGAGTCAAGGACTTTTGTACTTTCACATGGATATCCAACTGATCCAGCAAAATTTGTTAAAAAGACCATTTTTCCACAGGGTTCTGTGTTGTTGTTTTGCTTTGTTCATTAATCAAGTGACTATATATATTTGAGTCTGTTTCTAGATTCCCTATCCTGTTCAATTGGTTGGTTCATCTGTCCTTGTGTCAATATTATACCATCTAAATTCCTATAGCTTTGTAATATGTTTTGAAATCTGGCAGTGTAAGTCCTCCAGCTTTTTTTATCTTTAAGACTGCCTTAGCTATTCTTGCCTTATTCCATTTCCATATGAATTTCACAATTGTCTTCTCAAAAACAAAACAAAACAAAACAAAACAAAAAAACTTCTGGGACTTTGGTTGGAATTGCATTGAATCTAGAGAGTAACTTTGGGCATGGGATTGACATCTTTAAAATATTAAGTTTGTTAATCAATAACTATAACATATCTTTTATTTAGTTCTCAATTTTGTGTCTTTCAATGTATAGGTATAAATTTTTTGCTAGAGTTATTTCTAGATATTAAATTTTTGATGTTATTGTAAATGTATACTCTCTTTTATTTTGTTTTTTGTTTGTTTGTTTGTTTTTGGCACATATTTTGGATGACAGTGCTAAATTCATGTATGTATTCTTGCATGTTTCTTGTAGACTCTTTTGGGTTTTCTAAGTACATCGCTCTATTCTTTGCACAAAATGGAAGTTTTATACCTTCCTTTCCAACCTTATGTTTATTTGTTTTTTTCCCCTAGACTTTTTGTACTGACTTGTACCCCTAGTACCAAGTTGAAAAAAAAAAGGTGAATGTGGGACATCCTTGTCTTGTATTAAACCTAAGGGAAAAGTCTGCAGTATTTAACCATTGATTATGGTGTTTGCTGTACATCTTTTGGAACTATGCTGAATCAGATTAAGGAAATTCATTTCTAGTTTAATTTGATGAGATTTTTAATTGGGTATATACTTTTGTTAAATCTTTTTTCCGCTGCCCCTGAGATGATCACTTGGTTTCACTTACTATTCATTGTAAATGTGGTTAATCACATTAATCAATCTTCAAATATTCAGTTATACTTATTCATAATGAATTATCATTTTCTTATATCATAGGATTGGATTTACTTAACTTTGTGTATGTGTTCTTAAAAGAGATTGATCTGTTATATTCCTTTCTTGTAATGGTATATTATTCCCAATTATTTTAAATTTAATCTATGTGTATCTTTAAATTTGAGCTGGGTTTCTTGTAGGCAACATGTTATTGGGTCTTGCTTATTTATTCAAACTTACAATTCTGCCTTTTAATTAGATTGCTTAGTCCATCGTCATATAATGTGGTCATTGATATGGTTGCATTTAAATCTACCATCTTGCTATTTGTTTTCTTCTTAATTTGAATAATAAATTTTATTTTTAGAAAGTTTTAAGATTACAGAAAAATAGCACAAGAAGTACAGAGAATTCCCATATACCTCCTTCCCAGATGGACCTTCCCTATTGTTAACACTTTGCATTTTCCTGATACATTTGTTATAATTGATGAACCAATATTGATACATTATTAGTAACTAAAGTCCATAGTTTACATTAGGGCTCACTCTTTGTGTATACAGTTCTATGGATTTTCAAAAATGCATAATGTCATGTATTCACCATTATGATGTCATTCAGAGCAGTTTCATGCCCTAAAATTGCCCTGATCTCCACCTATTCATCATTTCCCCCACCCCACCCACTCACCACCTGTGGCAACCACTGATTTTTTCAACTGTCTCTATAGATTTTCCTTTTCAGCAATGTCATATAGTTGGAATCATGCAGTATGTAGCCTTTTCTGACTGACTTCTTTCCCTTGGCAGTATGTATTCAAGATTCCTCCATATTTTTTTCATGGCTTGGTAGTTCATTTCTTTTTATTGCTGAATAATATTACATTGTATGAATGTGCCACAGTTTGTTTATCCACTGACCTATGGAAAGGCTTCTTGGTTGCATCCAATTTTTGGTAATTATGAGTAAAGTTGCTATAAGCATTCATGTGCGGGTTTTTTTGTGGACATAACTCCACACTAAACTCTTTTGAGTGCAATTGCTGGATCACATGGTAAGGCTATGTTTAGCTTTGTAAGAAACCACCAAACTCTCTTTCAAAGTGGCTATAACAGTTTGCATTTCCACCAACAGTGAATGAGAGTTCTTGTTACTCTATATCCGTTAGCATTTGGTGTTATAGGTGTTTGGATTTTAGCCATACCAATAGTGGCATTTCACTGTTGTTTTAATTTGCAATTTCCTAATGATATGTGCTGCTGAACATCTTTTCATATGCTTATTTGCCATCTGTATATCTTTGGTGAGGTGTCTTTTGCCCATATTTAAATTGGATTGTTTGTTTTCTTATTATTGAGTTTTAGGAGTTTTTTGTATA
>JAQZBX010107168.1:0-10663 GCA_029593785.1 Cabassous unicinctus
TTTCCTAGGTGTTTGAAACCAGGCAGCCTTTGTTCCAGACTGTCTACTTCTATAGATTTTTATACTCCTTTTATTTTCTCAAGATGCATTTAACTGAAGGGAAAGTTCTGTGAGGAAGGCCACCCCAGAGAGGACTTTCCCAGGTCAGTCTTTTCCAGGAAAAACAAGGCCAGAGACCC
This sequence comes from Cabassous unicinctus, assembly GCA_029593785.1. Classification (NCBI taxonomy): domain Eukaryota; kingdom Metazoa; phylum Chordata; class Mammalia; order Cingulata; family Chlamyphoridae; genus Cabassous; species Cabassous unicinctus. Next base: position 180 of record JAQZBX010107168.1, read on the forward strand.
AAGAAGAGGGCACAGAACAGTTCTAAAGTGACTTCTCCAATGGCACTGAAAGCTTCTCCAAAGTCTTCCCAAAGTTGAGGTTTTCTGGCCTACCCAACAATTGCAGCCTTTCAGCTAACTCTCCCTTGTAGTCCTAAGGAATAACTGTTTTTTCATATCTCCACCACATCTGTTCCTGTCCAGGGAAGGTGGAAACAATGGTTGTAGCTGCCTCTTGTCCTGCATGGGTTGAAATAATAGCTGTTTCAAAGTTGGCCCACAGATATCTTAATCAAAAGACATGATTATTGATCAGCTGTGCCCACTCCTGTTCTTGAGAAAGAGGATTTTTACAACCTGTCTGTCATCAGTGAGGTAGCCAAGGACTGTTCCCCTAAGTGGTATACCAATAGAGTGAGGGATGGGTACTGGTAACTCACACTGAGAGAAGAATTTACCATGCTTTATTATAGTTTAACAGCCTTCTCATCCAGCTCTTTCCTGGATGTTGTACAGTGTTTCTCTGACCACCAGAATATCAAAATAGTTGTTTTAGAAAGTTTGTCTTATTTAGTAGTTGTTTTGGTGGAAGGACTGAGTCCTGAGCTCTCTCCTGCAGAAACATCCATGGAAGTTGCAAATGTTTTTAATGAACAAAGTTAACTTGATATTTATTTAAAATTAATATTACACATATTTTTCGGTAGTACTATCTTTTAATTTTTTTATCCTTTAACTTCTTTATGCATCCTGTACATTTACTCTTTTTCTTTTGTTATCATGAAGGATATATGTTGTTTGTATTCATTTCTATATCAGTTTTTTTTTCTAAATACATATACACAATTTTCTAATTTTACCTCTTTTCCCTTATTTGTTCTTCACTGTGATTATAATATGGTGTTTTGATGTGATTATTTAATATAAATTTAATAGTATATGATCTCACATACATGAAATAATTAGAATACGGATATTCATAGAATAAGAAATTATAGTACAGGTTACCAGGGGCAATAATGGTTGTGGGAAATGGCAAATTAATGCTTATTTGGCACAAATTTCAGTTTGAGATGATGGAAAGATTTTAGTTAGTGATGGTGGTGATTGTAGCACAATATTGTGAATGTAATGAATATGACTTAATTATATAAAAGTATACCTTGGAGATATTGCAAGTTAGGTTCTAAACCATCACAGTAAAGTGAATATTGCAACAAAGTTGGTCACGTGAAAATTTTGGTTTCCAAGTTGACAGAAAAGTTATGTTTACAATGTACTATAGTTTTAGTGTGTAATAGCATTATGTCTAAAAAAGGTACATATTTTAATTTAAAAATAATTTATTGCTTAAAAATGCTAACCATCTTCTAAGACTTCAACAAGTTGTAATCATTTTGCTGATGGAAGATCTTGCTTCAAGGTTGATGGCTGCTGGCTGATCATACTAATTGTTTCTGAAGGTTCGGGTATCTGTGACAATTTCTTAAAGTAAGACAAAAATACAGTTACCACTTTGATTGACTCTTCCTTTCATGGAGGATTTCTCTGTAGCATGCAATGCTGTTTGATAACACTTTACTCACAGTAAAACTTAATTCAATTTGAGTTAACTCTCACAAACCTTGCCACTGCTTTATCTACTAAGTTGATATAATATTCTAAATACTTTTCATTCATTTAAACAATGCCCACAACATCTTCACTAGGAGTAGATTCTATCTCAAGAAACCACTTTCTTTGCTCATGCATAAGAAGCAACTCCTCACCCTTTAAAATTTTACCATGATATTGCAGCAATTCAGTCACATTTTCGTTGTCCACTTTTAATTCCAGTTTTCTTGTTGTTTACACCATACCTAGCTACTTCCTCCATTTGAGTCTTGAACCCCTTAAAGTCATCCATGAATATTGGAATCAACTTATTCCAAATGCATATTAATCTTGATATTTTGAACTGTTCCCATTGAATCACAAATGTTCTTAATGACATCTAGAATAGTAAATTATTTGTAGATCTGAAAAGGATAGTGATAGGAATCACTATCTATGAAAGGCATAGCCTTACAAAAGGTATTTATTACATAATAAGACTTGAAAATCAAAATGATTTAACCCATAGGCTGCAAATGGTTGCTATGCTAGCAGCATGAAAACAGCATCCATCTCATTGTATCTATACATCAGAGCACCTAGGTGACAAGGAGCGTTTTCAATGAGCAGTCATATATTGAAAGACATTTTTTTTTTTTCTGAACAGTAGTTCTCAACAGTTGGCTTAAAATATTTATTCAGTCAGCCATGTTGTAAACAGATGTGATGTTATCTAGGCTTTGTTGTACCCTTTAGAGAGCACAGGCAGAGTAGATTTAGCATAATTCTTAAGGAGACTAGGATTTTCAGAATGGTAAATGAGCATTGGCTTCAACTTAAAGTCATAGCTGTATTAGTCTCTTACAAGAGAGTCAGCCTGTCTTTTGAACTGTTGAAGTTGAGCATTGCATTCTCTTCTCTATTTACACAGAAGTAAGACCAGGCATGAACTCCATGGGTGCTCATGGGAGATGGTGCCAAGTATGCCAAGAACTTTGTGGAACAGTCAACTCCCCATCAGACCTCGAGTGGGATTCCTTGTATAACAGAATGGTAATGTCCACATAGTGCAGAAAAGAATCTGCATTACCTGGACCAGTGGTCTGCATGTGAGCACAAGAGACATTCCTGAGAGGCAGGTGCTCAGCCTTTTGATCAGTCACCACCAGCAGACATGATTCTTGGAAGGCTGTCTTGATATGTTCAGTGAAGTTTCCAGTATTGAAGGTCCTAGCAATAGGAAGAGATCCAGGATAACAGCAAACTTCACAGCCCACTGACTAGTGTTCCTGGAGGACACAACACTGATATTTGCTGGATTTTCAATTGCTACAATGGCTTGAGCTTCTAGCAGAAGTTTCTACCAGGTCCCCTGGAAATTTGTGATGTAAAAGCCATCACTTTTCCTTCTGCAGATGTATTCTTCCATCTGGAACTCGAGGCTGGTGCCACCAAGTTGGTGCCGGCTGTGAGGAATCTAAGAGACACTTCTTCATCACAGGACCTCAGGGTTGTGATCATCATGAGTTTCCCTTTCAGTTATGCATGGAACTCTGGACAATGCTGTAAAGACCCCAATCTGGGTAACCCAGAAATGCTTCCTTTGCAATTTTAACTTGTATTAATGATGACAAATGATGAAACTGAGGCTTAAAAAGGTGACAGTGACTTGACTATGATGACAGCTGAGATTTGGGGCACAGGTGTACCCAACTACTTGCCACATCGAACGTGACACTGAGCAGATGACTATAAATCATGTGACTTCAATGAGTGAGCTGGAGAGACTGAGCACTTCAGAATGATGAGACAAGAACAACTTCTGATGCAGGGGCCTAGTGAAGTGGTTATGCAATTGGAGGAAAACAAGTTGGAGAGACCTGGGTTTATAACCCAGTGCTGCTAACCTAAAGTCAGCAACTCCACCTCTCTCAGCGGCAGTTCCCATATCTGCCAATGGGCATGGCATCTTCATCCCCTCTGTGTATCTGTGTCTTCTTGTTTTCTGTTGCTTAGAAGGGAAAAACGTGAAGTAGTAAAGAGAATAACGTCAAAGATAAATGAGGATTACCCTAACGGTCCAGTCTGTGGCACAAATTGTATTGAGTGCTTCACAAGCTTCTTCATGGGCCCTGGCATGCCAGACCTCCCCAACAGCTGACACTAGGATCATGCTCAACACCACCTTGGCACTGTCATAAGGCCTTTCTACAGCTTCACATTAGTTTAGACTACTTCATCCATTTTGTACATGAAGACACTGAGGCAGGCAGATGTGAATACAGGCAGGCAGATATGAATATCTTGTCCAAGATCACATAGCTAGTGAGTCATAGAGCTTTGATTTGAACCCAGGTTGTGGAGACCCAGAATGTGTGTTGTCAATAACCAACACTGCCAACCTTTGGAGCCAGAATGACTAGAAGAATTGCTCTCATTTTCAGTCACCTCCACACTGCCTGACCATGGGGAAATAAATCATTTCACCTCTCTGTGCCTCTGTTTTTCCATCTGTAAGGAAGGGGAGTAGCTCACCATAATGGACACATGACATTATGCATTTGTCAAGGCCTATGGAACAGTATAACAAAAAGTATAAAACATAATGTAAACTACAGACTTTGGTTAGAAGCAATGCTAGAATATTGGTTCACTTGTAAGAAAGGTATCACATTAATCTAAGATGTTAATAATACGGGCCCCCTATCTTTATATAAATGCTATAAGTTCTTACATTACTACAATAAAAATAAGTCTACTTTGATCCAAAACTGTATTTCCCCCTTATGTTTGTTCATTCTTTAATCTAGAGGATTTTGGGATGGTGATGCCCACTCTGCTTCAGATTGAGAGCGGACTTAGGTCTATGGGGCAGATGGAAGGAACTATTTTGCTTGCAGTTGTAGATACCCTTTGCTATTTGTGGTGGAGGCTGACCGTCATCATCGTTACACTAATGTAAGATGCTATTAGTAGGGGAAAATGTGAGGGGGTGTGGTATATGAGAATTCCTATATTTTTGATGTACCTTTGACATAATCTAAACTTCTTTAAAAATAAAGTTAAAAAATAATAATAAGGGAAACTATGTGCATGGGTGTGCAGGAGGTTATTATGGGAATTTCCTATAATTTTGGTGTGATATTTCTGTAAATTTAAATTTAAAATTTCTCAAAATTATAACTTATTCTTGCAATAAATAAATACATAAATAAATAAATAAAAATGGAGTAAATCAATGGCAGACTCAAGAGTTTAGGACAAATATATACTATAAATAACTCTGTTTGCATAATAGTTACTAATATATGAATGCAATAGCTCAGATAAATTGAACTCCACAAATGCATGTGAAAGTTAAATGCTCATTACTTTGTGTGAATGAGTCTTTCTTATTGTTATGCAGTGGAACCTGATTGGTAAAGAGGAGATATTTTAATGAAGATATCAATCAGCCCATTTATCTCTGAAGCAGTATAATTTTGAGTGCTTCTATTCCAACTCTGTGGTCCATAATTGAAAAAATTCCCTTGAGGTTGTCTTGTGGGTGGTGTCAACCTTCTGTAAAATATAAATAAATATAAATATAAATATAAATATAAATATAATATAAATATAAATAAATATAAATATAAGTGTAAATGTAAATATAAATAGAAATATAAATGTAAGTATAAATGTAAGTATGAAACATAGTATAAATCTCCCTTGACAAATAGGTGGAAATATTTTTTAAAAACACTTTAACCATAAAATAAGATTACATAATAAAAAATTAAAACATACTTGGAAATGAAGGAAAATAAAAACAAAGCATACCAAACCTTGTGGGATGCAATGACAGCAGTGGTTGGAGGGAAATTTATAGGAGAAAATGTCTACATTAAAAAGGTAATAAAAATCTCAAATAATAATTGTAACTTCCATTCATTAGACCTGGAAAAGGAGAGAAAATTAACCCCTATCTAGCAGAAGAAACAAAAAGATAAATATTAGACCGTGTATACAGAAAAGAGAGATCAGAAAAACAATAGAATCAACTAACCCACATATTTGTTCTTTGGAAAAATCAAGGAAATTGATGCAGTTTTATCTAGATTGAGCAAGAAAAAAGATATAACATTCTAATTCCTAAAATCAGAAATGAATATGAGGAAATTACTATAACCTTACAGAAGTAATGAGTACGATATCAGAAGACAACAAACAATTATATACCAACAAAAAAGATAACCAAGATGGAATGGACAAATTTCTACTATGACACAAAATTCCAAAACTGAATAAAAAAGAAATAGAAAATATGAACAGAACTGTAACAATAAATCTGCTTACAGTAAAGTATAAGGGGAAAGCAAAAATTAACCAGCATTAATGATTTCTAATGCTCCCAACCTTTTCAGATAACCTGCTTTGTAGAGGCTGTTAACAGTGTAACACATGCATACAATCAACCATCTCAGGGAAGCTAGGAATAAATATACTGTCAGGAAAGATTGTTTGGGACACTCTTGTGTGATAACTTGGACAACCACGAATTGGATGGAGACTGAAAAATTTTATACTAGCAGAAACACTGCTTATGTGGACCGAAATGGTAAGAGAAAGGAAGAAATATAGGAACAGTGACTCCTACAACAGAGTCATTGATGCAGGTGTCTTGGTCAAAGGGAGCACCTTAGGCTGGGAGGGTGGGGAATCCACTGCTAGTGGACCAGCTGAACAGATCATTGAGCCACAGAGGATTATTCTCACACCTTGGAATCTAATGGAATTTGACCTAATGGGTTTCTGATTTTCTTGGCATCTGTAATCTCTTTTTTTCTTCTTCCAATTTCTCCCTTTTGGAATGGGAGTGTTTATACTCTACCTTTCCCATCATTGTATTTTAAAAGCTGATAAATTATTTTCTGGTTTTCAGAGGTCCACTGATAAGAAGGAATTTTGCCCCAGGAAAACCATATAAATTTTGGAAATTTTTTTCTTTCTAGACATTCAAACAAATTTTTTTGAGTATTTAATAGGAATCACATTGTGCCTTATATCAATTTGGGGAGAATTGATATTTTTTGCTTTTTTAGGTTTCCAATTCATGAACATGAATTAATTCTCCATTTATTTATATATTCTTTGATTTATTTCATCAGTGTTTTCTAGTTTCTAGCATAATATTCCTATACATATTTGGTATGTATTTTCTTTTAAATTTACACCTAAATATTTCATTTTATTTTGAGTGATAGAAATGATATTGTGTTTATTTTTTAATGTTTCTACAATTATTTTATTTTAAAACAATTTTAGAATTGCAGGAAAATTATAAAGGTAGTATAGCAACTTAGTATATAAACCATAACCATACTTAATATACTATTAAAATATATTAACATGATATATTTGTCACAATAAACGAATCAATATTGATATATTATTAACTAAATACTATGTTTTAAAATATTCCCTAAGTTTTTACATAATTTCCTTCTATTCCAAAATCCCATCTAGTATACTGAAATATTTTTATTAGCCATATATCTTTAGACTTCTCTCTGCTGTGAATCTATATAAAGCTTTCCTTGTTTTTTTTAATGACTATGATTGTTTAGATGACTCCTGTTTAGGAATATTGTAGAACGTTTCTCTATAGGTATGTCTGATTTTTTGTGTGTGTGGTTTGCCTTGGGTAATGTGTTTTAAGGTGGAAGACCACAGAGGTGAAGCACCATCGTCACATCATATCAAGAGTTAATACTATCAATATGACTTATCACTTTTAATATTACTTTGATAACATCAATTAGGTAGTCTTATTCTGGTTTCCCATGAAAAGTTATTCTTTTACCCCTTTCCACACTAGAGTTGTTTGAGGGAATTTACTGGGAAAATTTTGCACTTAATTCTTCTCCTTGAGGGTAGAGTATCTACATAAACTATTTGGAAGTTTTTGGTATGAGATATTTTTCTATTCTATCTCATTAATTCACATATTAAATTATTTATTTATATCATCAGTGACTTGTGGATATTTTATACTTTGTGTTGTAATCCAGTACTCCTTTGTATTTCCTTGGTAAGATTGTTTCATCTTTGATGATTGTGAGCTCTTTCATTTAACCCACCATTATGATATTTTTTTTTTTAACTTCTGAATCTACAATATTCTCCTCACTTGTTTTTTAATTTCCTGCCCTAGTCCTAGAATAAACCATTTTTCCAAGGAGTCGTGAGATCTGTTATTCAAAAATGATATAATATATATATATATTGGTCTAAAATATAATCCTTGATACTGTTTTGTCATTGCTTCTAGGCCATCTCTTCTGACAGAATAAAGACATATATTTGAGTATAGTATACATGTGTTCTATAAATAATTCTATATATAAACATATGTTTCTATATTATGCTAGATATTAGTTCATATTAATGTTGTCCACTGTCATCTATTACCAAACAGATAAGTCTAATCCACACTTTGCTTAGATATACCATCCCACTCCAATAGCAAGAAATTGTGTTTCCACAATCTGCCATCCAATTCCTAATTTTATTACTTAATAGCCACATGATAAAAAACTTTATCAATTAGAGCACAGTGTTTATGTACATTTTCATTTGATTTACTTTTACAGATTCCATTGATTCAAAAAATAATTTACATCACCAACTTTTCCCCACCCCTTAATGGAGGTTCTTTCATAATTCTACTCCTCCCTCCCCTTCCCCTCAGTGTCCACTGTGACCACAAAGCTTCACTCCTTGAAGGACAAGTTTCATAGTTACTTGCAACAACATACTGATCTCTCCTCCCTTATTAGGAACTGCCCATGCTCTCAAGACACACCCACCCCTCTGCTTGAGAACATATCGGGGCCTCCCTGGGATGGGAGTCCAACTCCTTCCCACTCATTATGTGGGTCTCCACCCATTGATACAGCACACTATGAGAACATGATCCAATGCACATTCTCTAGAAGACTGCCCGAGGTGCACGCTGTCCTGAATGCTCCCCAAACCAACACCCTAAACCAGTAACCTTTCCTTGTCCTATTGCCAAAAGAATTTTCTCAACATTGTAGTTCCAACCACGTGCCTGCCAATCACCAGTTTTCATCTGCTCCCTCTCCCTACCCTCCCTCCAGTTCCATGAACCATCCAACCCATCCTCCTCACCCTATACCATGTCAAGATTGTACCACCGAACCCAGTAGTATCACTACACCCCTGTGATATGCCTTCACTGCACAACTACTCACTTCCACATTATCATAGATTTTGCCCATATGGGAGTTGGCTCACAACCTTCTCTCTTTCTTTTTCCTGTAAACCTATCTTCCAGACTCCAGCTCTCTGGAGCTGCTCGATTTGCTTAACTCATATAAGAGAGGTCACGTAATATTTGTCCTTCAATGCCTGGCTTGCTTCACTCAACATAAAGTCCTCAGGATTCATTCATGTTATCCCATGTGTAAGCACTGTATTTCTTCTGACAGCTGAGAAAAAAATCCATTGTATGTATATACCACATTTTGTTTATCCATTCATCTGTTGATGGGTATTTGGGTTGAATCCAACTTTAGCAAGGGTGAATAATGCTGCTATGAATATTGGTGTGAATCTATCTTTTCCTATCCTTGCTTTCAATTCTTCTGGATATATATACCTAACAGTGTAATTGCTGGATCATATGGCTGATCTTTAGTTAGTTTTCTGAGGAACCACCAAACTGTCCTCCACAATGGCTGGACCATTCCACATTAACATCAGCAGTATTTGAGGGTTCCCATTCCTCCCCATCCTCTCCAACACCTGTAGTCCTCCATTTTTTTAATGGCTGCCACTCTGAATGTAAGGTGATATCTCATTGTAGTTTTGGTTTGCATTTCCCCAATAGCTAGTGATGGTTGAGTACCTTTTTATGTGCTTTTTAGCTATTTGTATTTATTTGGGGGGAAGTGTCTGTTCAAATCACTTGCTCATTTTTTATATGGGTTGTTTGTCTTTTCATTTTCGAGATAAAGGATTTCTTTACGTGTTCTGGATGTTAGGCACCTATCAGATATATGGTTCCCAAATATTTTATCCCATTGGGTAGGCTGTCTTTTCACTTTCTTGACAAACTTCTTTGAGGTGCAAAAGGTTTTAATTCTGAGGAGGTCCCATTAATCTATTTTTCTTTTGCTGCTCATGCTTTGTGTCTGAAGTTCATGAAGCCATTTCTTATTACAAGTTCCTGTAGGTGCTTCCCTACATTATCTTCCAAGTTTTTATGATCTTGGCTCTTATATTTAGTTCTTTGATCTCCCTTGAGTTGATTTTTATATAAGTTGAGAGATGATGTTCTTCTCTCATTTCTTTGGATATGGATATCCAGTTCTCTAAGCACCATTTGTTGAAAAGGCCATTCTCTCCCAGTTGAGTAGACTTGGTGGCCTTGTCAAATATCAGATGACTGTATAAGTGAGGATATATATCTGAACTCTCAGTTTGGTTCAATTGGTCAGTACATCTATCCTAGGGCCAATACCATGCAGTTTTGACCACTGTAGTATTTGGTATGTTTTAAAGTCAGGTAGTGTGATTCCTCTGATTTCTTTTTTTTTTCTTTCAATATGTGTTTGGCTTTTGGGGCCTCTTGCCCTTACAAATAAATTTCATAGTTAGTTTTTCAAATTCAGTAAAAATTTTTGTCTTAATTTTTATTGGAATTGCATTAAATCTGTAGATCAGTTTGGGTAAGGTAGACATCTTAATGATGTTTAGTCTTCCCATCCATGAACAGGGAATATTTTTACATTAATTTAAGTCTTCTTTGATTTCCTTTAACAGTGTTGTGTAGTTTTCTGTGTATAAGTCATTTACATCTTTAGTTAAATTTATTCCTATGTATTTAATTATTTTAGTTGTTATTG
>JAQZBX010107169.1:0-10674 GCA_029593785.1 Cabassous unicinctus
AATATTTTTATTTAACTTTTCTGTCAAGCTGCAGGCCTTTAATATTCTGTTTTTGCACAATATAGCATTACCAGTTCTCTTCTGCACTAACTCAACCACCACCCTCAGTTGGGTAATCAATGGAGAAAATATGACACTATCTGTATTGATGCAGTTTTTAGACATTGTCAATGACCTATTGGATTTACACATTCTAGAAATTTGTGGTAAATAAGCAGTGATGATCATTTTTACCGTAGCATTCTATACATGAAGGGTACCAAATGTGTTTTAAACATGGAGCTCTGTCATCTTCATTCTAAATTTTTGCTTTTTTCCATGTATGTAGGTACAGATCATTTCCCTTCCTATAGCTATTTCTCATAATCAGATAATAAAAATTGGAGCGACAGGGTGTCAATTTATGCACCAGAACCTACAGTAAATCCTATATTTACCTTAATTATATATTTTCATCCAACACATTCAACCCCCCATAGGAATGCACTGGTGAAAAATATTATCATTTATTTTTTCTGAATTACTCAGTGAATAACCAGTCTTTTACATACACAATGTTAGAGGCATTGCTCAGAGAATCTCAGAGACTGAGAGAAAACTAAGAGCACAGACTTAGTTGCATAAAGAGAAAAAGTTGGTCATATCCAGAGACGATGAGAGAATATATAATCTGATAGTTATATTATTACAAACAGAAATATTACCTTTTAAAACTAAATTTATATTGATGTTATTTATCTAATCCAGAACAAATTTTAAATTATTTTTTCTAGAAATTTTTGGTGACTCGGGAATGACAGAAATGGGTACGTAGGGGAAGGTATTTCAAATAAAAAATGAAACATCTATTTGTTCTCAATTTGTAAGCTTTATTCCACATTACCAGGTACTCTCACTATGGACTATACTTGGGGCCATGTTTGGGTAGGACAGAGAGTTTGAAGATTGGATTATTGACCAAACTGTTGAACTCAATCAATCACATCTGTGTAATGAAGATTCAATAAGACCTCTGGGTAGTGAATCTGGGATGAGCTTCCCTAGTTGACAATAATCTCTGAATATAGTCATATTTGGATGCTGGGAAGGTAATGCGTCCCAATGGATAATGAAAGCTTTATGTGTTTCTTGATTTGGCTGGTTCTACTTTGTATATTTTTGCTATAATAAACTGTAATCCTAAGTATAGCACTTTCCTGAATTCAGTGAGTCATTCTGGCAAATTTTTAAGCCATGGGGACCCCCGCTGAGCTTGCCACTTGTGCCTGAAGTGAGGGCATTTTGTAGCTAGACTGTCTCTGTAGTTGAACCCTGATTCCTCCCATCTTGGCTTAAGCACCTCCTCCAGGGCATTGACTCTCTCCCCTGAAAACTTTGGGGTAGGAGGGTTTGGAAAGGGAGTTCAGGGATCCAGGGCATGATCCAGAGGTCTCAAATGTCCAGGGTCTCTGTCCCCAGGGAACCAACTATATCTTTTACCCTGGATCCCTCACACATCAGTGTTGCGACAACACAGGGCTGAGGTGAAGATTCCAGGAGAGGACAGCAGATATTCTCCATGAGTTGGAAAGCACCACAACTATGTAAATCCTGAAAGTTATCATCCTACCTCCTGTCCTGGAGCCACCAAAGTATCTTTTCTGGATGTAACAACTATGCTTCTTGTTTATTCTTCCTTTTATAACTGAACTCTTCATAGAGTGATTTGGATGTGCCAATCATCTTTCTAAGGCTCTACCTGCGTTTACTCATTTTCGGTCCCGTAACATAACAATACTAAACAGGCCCTATTAAAACATCCATATGGGAGTGCAGAACACTGATGAAAGAGGGGTCACACAATTTTTCCAGGCTCGTGTGGCCTTTAAGTGGGATCTGAAGCAGTCTATCAGTGTACCAGCACCCCATGCTATTGGTCTCTGTGCTGTGCTGCCTCCTAGATAGCTGATGAAAGAGGGGATCAAAAGTTTCAACTGTGAATAAATTAGTAATAAGTATCCTATGGTTTTCTGCCAGTAAGATGTCAAGAGCTCTTTCTACTATGAATGCATTTCCCAGGTCACAGCCACAAGTATAAAACCAGGAAATTTGTTCCTTGGTCAAGAAAATCTACTGGCCGGCCACACACAATCGGGACAGCAGCATCAAAATCACTCTCTGTCCAGAGAACAGAGAGCACTATCAGATAGTCCCAAGTAAATACTCCATGGAAGGAATCATGGAAATTCAATCATTATGTTGATTCAAGAGTAAGGACTGCAGTTTATTTAGTGCCCTGTACTTAGGAAAAACCTTAAAAATGGCTAAACCATATTCTTTTCATTTCATATTTGGAAATTTTAATTTACTAAGTCAATCAGTAGTGCTACAACCAGATTATCACAGAAGTGTCTGACATTTGCAACTCAACTGTGGATCAAATTTAATGTTAGGCTCACATTTCAAGATAAATGTTGGACATCAGTAGATTGCTGAATAAGAGCTGAAATAGGTCAACCCACAATCAAGGCTGCCAGATTTTTAAAAAACAGACTTTATATATTAGAATAGTTTTAGAATCACAAAAAAATTGAGCTCCTAGTACAATAAGTACAATAAGTACAATAAGTTCCCACATTTTCTGCTCTAATCCAATACAACTAATGAGTGTCCTTAGAAAAAGTCAAGCGCAGACTAAAAGAGAAAGCTGAGTGAAGATGGTCACACACAGAAAAGGTGGCCACATGAAGATGAAGGTAGAGTTTACAGACACTTGGAGCTCAAAGAAGCTGGAAGTCAAGAAAGAATTCCTCCCTTAGAGTCTTCAGAGAGAGCAAGGCACCCCTGACCCCTTAATTTTGGATGTCTCATCTCTATAACTGGGAGACAACAAGTTTCTGTAGTTTTATGCCATCCAGTTTGTGACAATTTGTGATGGCAACCCTGGGAACTATAACAGATTTTATTCCTGGGAAATGGGTGGTGCTGTGACAAAAACATGGTGAGATCTCATGTAGACATTCCAGCTAAAATCCAGCTTCAACTCACAGATACGGGTAACATTAACCTAGATGTTTCCCATTCCTCCTGTCAAGCCACCCCTAGCCAGTGAGCCTTTCTGCTGAGGCCACAGACATCAAAAAACACAAAAGGCTATCCTCACCCCACCTAGTCTGAATTCCTAACCCCATGAAACATGAGCAAAATAAAATATTTGATTTATGCCACTAATTTGGAGAATACATTTTTTGCATAATAATACTAACAAAATTAATACCTTTGCCAAAAACTGAAAAGTTACCAAAGAAGGTACATGGAAATCAAACTATGCTTCCTTCCCTGTTCTGCAGCCCTCCAGGCTCTGCCTCTGGAAGTAACAACTGTTAAGTTTTATCATAGCCTTTCGGAAAGTATTAATTGAACATTCATATAGCATTCATGCTGCACCATTTTTCTAAGACTTTTATCTATATTGAATCATTTATGTGGCTATACAGAGGTGGCTGCGGGGAGGAAAGTTCTCTTCATTCCAAATATTCTACAAAAATGTTAAGGCTGAAGTGCTGTTCATAATTGCCTTTAGAATGCTGCTCCTCCAATGGGATGATTACCTTAACAAACTTCTTAATCCTTTTTTCAGTTCCCTTCCAAGTTGACATTCAGAGGTGTGAACCTGTTCTCCACTTTTGTTGTTATTCTCATCTATATTTTTCTGATTTTTCTATCAAGCTGGGGGCCATGAAAATTTCTCCATTTAGGACAACAGAAAATTACCTGTTCCCTCTCTCACCTGCCCAATCTCCCTCCTCATCTTGGTAAGCTTTGGAGAAAAGATGCAATCATTTATATTAAGCAGCACTTAGTTCTCATCAACAATCTATTTGATTTATTAATTGAAGAAATCTGGGGTGAATCAGCAGGAATGGACCTTTGTTCTGTCACATTCCGTAACAGGAAAGGTACTGTATCAGTTTTCGAGGACTACCAGAAAAGTACCAAAGTCTTGGCCTCTTTAAAAAAAAAAAAAAAATTTATTCTCTCTCAGTTCTGGAGGCTAGAATCTGAAATGAAGGTCTCACAGGGCCATCCTCTTGGCAAAGGCTCAAGGGGAGGAATTTTTCTTTGTCTTTTCCTAGATTCTGGTGGTAACTGGCAACCTGTGGTGTTCCACCACTTAGATGTGCATAACTCCAGTTTCAGCCTCCATGTCTCTCTAAATTTACTGCTCTAAGGAAATATTTCTTGTTTTAGGACAGGCCTAATTTTATTTTCTTTCCCCAATTGAGTTACCACAAACTTTATTGTGAAAATAATTGTTTTTACTGGCATTTTTCTCTTCCTTTACTTTTCTGCTTCTTCAAGTTTAAGTCAATAGGATTAGAACTTTGATCAACAGTTATTGTATTACTCTTTTTCTTTGGAATTTTTCAAGTTAATTCTAGAGCCTTTTGAAAATTACCCATTAACAAATATTTAAATCCCTCTCTTTCAAGCACCCTATACCTGCTTTTCAAATGTAAAATATACATTTCAAAATATCTCCTCCAACCCCCACCCTCTCCCTCCCCACACACACACTAGGAAGAACCATTTTCCATTTTAGGTGTTGACATCATTGGAAACCTTACTCAGTTCTGATTTTTAATCCAGAGCTCTTTCAAAAAGTTAAGCTATGGTATTTCCATGACTTGACAATTTATCACTTTGAGACACTGATTTTTTTTTCCTTTTTGAATTATTTTAAGAAAATTTACATTAAATAAAGGTCTTATAAAGAATATAGGGGATTCCCATATGCCCTGCTCCCTACCCCTCCCACACTTTCCCATATTAACTTCTCCTTGTTAGTTCTCCTGGGTGAGTAAAATGAACTGAAGAAAAGGTGTTGCAACTCTGTTGAGATTCAGGGCCCAAATGGCACATGGAAAGCCCAAAAGTTTAAGTCTCTTGCACATAAACCTATCAACTCTAGTACTAACTATAGGATCAAACAATTATCAGGAGAGCCATGTGTAGGGAAACCACAACTGAGTCCAACACTGTCACATTGGGGAGCATAAATTCCAAACTAGGGCTCAGTGGCAGGGTCCCAAACTCCTGAGCTGTCAGCCCTGCCTATAGTGCCTGGATGTCTCCAGAGCCCTCGGGAGCCTTCCTATTTGAGGCAATATTTACTGTGGCAGTCAATGAGATCCTGCTGACGTGCATAACTATAACCTCTGGAATGACCTCCTGACTCATTTTGAATTCTCAATCATATAAACTCATTTGTCTTTACCCTTTACCCTCTTTGATCAAGGTCTTTTTCCAGTTGCATTGCTAGTTGGTGCTTGGTAGTAATCCCTCAGTGCCAGGGAGCCTCATGCCTGGGAGTCCTGTCCAATGCCAGGGGGAAGGTAATGCATTTATATGCTTGAGTTTGGCTTAGAAAGAGGGCACATTTGAGCAACAAGGAGGCTCTCAGGAGGAATCTCTGGGGCAACCTATAATATTAAGCTAAGTTTCCATTTCAAAAGAAAAGGTTCATAAGTACAGTCATCATTATCAAGGGCCCATCAATGGTCCATTCACCTTCACTAGTCACTGGCCCTGTACTTGGGGGATTCTTGCTGTCCCATAAGAGAATGTGGCAGAACTCCCCAGGATGGGAATTCAATATTCTTTCAGTTATTGTGTGTATCTCCACTCACTGTGACAAGGCCCAAGGAACACTTGAACTCATTCATATGCCATATAGGTATCCCCCAGGTGAACCTCCTCCCATGTATCCCCCTGTACTGACACCCTGCACCAATGATCCTCTCCTGCCAGAGTTGTAACCCTTCTGTGATCCAAATATTCTTCAAAAAAAATGAAATCAACAAAATAACTGAATAAAATGAACAAGAAAAAGAAATAAAAATGATAGTTTTAAAAATAACAAATTACAGAAATTTTTTAAAATTTTGAAAAAAATTAAAATTTTTAAAAAAATTTGCATTATGCCTTTCATCACTCTAAGATCTGTTGTCATATATGTACAGTGACATTTTCTTTCATTTATTACCCCAGTGTCTTTTCTTCATTTTATCTTCAAAGAAGCTTCAGGTTATAGAAAAGTCACGTAGACAATATAGGGGATTCCCATATACCCAACATCCCCTTTTTCCTCTTTCCTCTATTAATAACATTTTACATGTGGATAGTACATTTCTTATAATTGATGTGCAAATATTGAAGCATTGCTACTAACCATGGTCAATGATTTACATTATGGTATACAATTTGAGCCATACACTTTTATAAATTTTGGTGAAATTTAACATGACCTGTATCCATCCATCATTGCAAGATCATGTAGAACAACTCCAATGCCCCCAAAATGCCCCCATGTTCTATCTATTCTATTCCTCCTTCCCCCTCCCCTTAGGACCCATGGCAACCACTAAGCTTCACTCGTTGAAGAACAAAATTCATAGTTACTTACAACATTGAGCACTTGACATAGTGGCCTGTCCTCCCCTATTAGGCACTGCCTTTTCTCTCGAGAGACTCCCACCCTTCTATTTAAGAACATAGCAGGACTTCTCAGGATGGGAGTCCAATACCTTCCCATTCATTGTGTGGATCTCTACCCACTGATACAACACACTATGATAGGATGAACACTCACAGACTCCCTAGAAGCCTGGCCAAGGTGCACCCTGTCACACATGCCCGCTCATCCAACACCCTAATCCAGTAACCCTCCCCCTGTCTTATTTGCCAAAAGAACATTCCCAACATTCTAGTTTCAACCACATTACCTGCAAATCCCCAGAGTTCACCTGTTCCATCCCCCGACCCTCCCCCCAGTTCCATGGACAGTGCAACCCACCCCCCTATACTACTCCCCTCACAAACCAGCACAACCCATCCCAACAGCATCACTGCACCACTGTCATGCCCATCCACTGCAAAACTATACCCTTCCACCTTATCATAGGTTTTACCCATATGGGCACTGGCTCACAACACTCTATGCCATTTCTGAGAGACACTTAAATTTACGATAAAAAATAATACAAGATGGTATGATCCATAGGTTTTGGGGCACAAATCATGTGTTGGTCAGACAACTGGTTCATTCAGAACAATCTTCCACAGCCAGGCTATCACCAACAGGATTTTTTGACACCTTTGTCTAATTCATTCAAAAGTGGGAAAGGATTAAAATAAAGTGGTTGTTTATTGGCAAAGTAGCTGTGTTTCATGGATAGGGCACTGACCTTGAAGTTTCCACTCCCAGGTGTGAATCCAGCTCTGAGTCTTATTAGTTGTGAGATCTCAGGCCAGACATTGCACCTTTAATTAACCTTCCTGAGCATTTACACTGTACACTTTACATATATTATTAACTCATTCATAGACATATGTCATGGTTGATTTACTATCCTACTCCTCAGGTGGAAACACTGAAGTACAGAAATGCATGTGAAACAATGACAAAAAATAGAAGTGAACTTCATCAAAAGCGAAAAGTTTTGTGAATCAAAGGACATTATCAAGAAAGTGAAAAGAACCTACAGAAATAGATGCAAATCATATTTCAAGTCAGGGTTCCTCAAAAACTTGAAGAATTACCATATGACCTACAACTCCACTAATAGGTATATTAGAACTGAAAAGAGAGACCCAAACAATTACTTGTACACCAATGTCCCTAGAAGCATTATTCACAATAGCCAAACCGTTGAAACAACCCAAGTGTGTCTTATACATAGAATAAAATGTTATTCAGCTATAAAAAGTAATGAAGTTCTGATACATGCTACTATATGAATGAACCTTGAAAACATTATGCTAAGTGAAATAAGATAGACTCAAAAGGACACATATTGTATGATTCCACTTATATTTCTAGAATAAGCAAATTCAGAAAGACTTCTAAGTAGATTTGAACTTACTGGGTCAGGGGGAATGGAGTGCTATATATGGAGTTTTGTATGGGTGATGAAAAAGTTTTAGTAAAGAATGGTAGTGATGGTAACAGAATAAGGTAAATGTTATTAATCCCCCTGAATTGTACGCATAAAAATGGTTGAAATGGCAAATTTTATGTTATTTAAATGTGACCTCAATAATTTTTTAAAATCCTAAATAACATATGAGAAAAATGCATTGTCGGCAGAAATGGTCTTCAATGGTATCAAAAACATACTGGCAATTTAGCTGGGCTTCAAAATGGGCAGGAAGAGAAAGAGGATTCTGCCACTGAATCTTAGTTGTAGCACAGCACCACAGTACCATTTGCTGACTAGTTTACATTAATATGAATTTTCTTTAACTACAAAACCAAGAAGTTTATTTCTTATTTCTTTCCTGCTATTCTCTTTGGTCTCTTCCATGAAGGAAGGTTCAGTAGCAACTGGGTCCATGCTTGTTAACCAACAACTTCCAGACACTCGAGCCCCATCCTTCTCCAAGTCAAGTAAAGTTCCCTGAGTAATGTTTGAGCTGCACCCCCAATTTACTGATAGTTTCTATGTCCCATGGCTCCCTTGGAGGGGATGTCAGAGGAACTTCGCAGTTTCAGGGTAGATGAGGAGGCCATATCTAATGCCAAGATAGTCGCCTGATTTTGACTAAGATAGATATGTTCCATTCTTGGATTCATTCTTTTATAATTGAATACAGATATGAAAACATGATCATGTACATTACAGATGTTAGCTACCATCTTTTGAGAGAAGAAAGTATGGAGAGGGGACTCTTAATAACACACAATTGATAAAAAAAGGCAGCCTCAGCTTATAAAGTGTACAGTAGGGAGAATTTAACTCAGAAACAATTTTTCCTCCTTGGATTAAAACTTCTATAATTGCCACCAAATGGACAGGAAATGCTCATGTAGGTATCCTCTACATTTATTCTTGTGGTCTTTCGTTTAACTATTTCACACCTGGTTCTCTGAAACCACCAAGATCTGAGCAAACACTACACAGCACGAACTCTCACAGTTGTTTTCTTTCATGTAATTGCAGGCGGCCTCAAGAGCAAGCAAAAACAATACATATTATGGAATCACTCCGTTTTGAGGGGAAAAATCTCGATGATTCCAAATCCAGGGCATTCTGTTGGTTTTAGTCTGGAAAGCCTTCCTGGTGGGAATGAGGATTTGGATGTGGTTAAAGAAACTGATTTTCCAGGTAAAAAGCTATGAGAAGTTCTACAGTCCTTGTAGCTCTGTTCCTTCTAAGAGGTATGGGATTATTGGCTTGGGGTTTTGGGGTATCCACATGGGGTGTGATTATGAATATGTGTGTGATTGTGTGAATTTCCCAGGTGATATTTCCAATCTAGACAGGGCAACTGCTAGGGTCAACTGCCAGGGTCAACGTGCAAATGATGGTGGAGCTTCATAATGACTGAGAAGATGAGGTGGCCCCATCTAATGCTGAGGTGAGGTTGCTATTCTTTGTCTAAGATGTAAATGTTCCCTTTTTTGTTTCTTTCTCTTTCCATTGACTTCAGATAAGGATATCCAATCGGGTACATTATATTTGATATATACAGTTTTGAGGAGAGGAAAGGAGTCGAGTGGGGTCATCTTCAAACTGACTCCTGATTCAAAAGGGCATCCACAAAAGACAGCAGCAGATTATAAAATACATGGTAGAGTTTTCCTCAGCAGCAATTTTTCATCCATTGATTAAGAATTTTGCATGCTCAAAGCAAAATAAACTTGAGAGATGTATGCCCAAGGAAAGCATGTGCCTTCCACAGATGTCCCTATTCTTCTTTATGGGGCCTTTGATTCAACAACTGTTTCCCATCTGTTTTCTAAAAGCATGAAGAGAACAAAATATCTGAGTAAACACTACACATCATGATCTGATCCTCAGAGTATCTTCATTTCTGTAATTGTGCATGACTCTAAGGGTAAACAAAAACAGCATATATTCTGGAATCACTCACTTGTTGAGGAAAGATCTGCACAAGAAAATCAAGAGCATTCTTGCTGGCCTTATCTAGAGAGTCATTCTGGTTCCATCTCCTGGAAGAAACAAGGATTGGGTTATGGTTAAAGTCAGTCATTTTCCAGGTAAACAACCACAATGCTTATAAGCATCTGTGTTCCCTTAAGGTGGCATGGATTCTGTGTACAGGGACTGGGGAGTGTCGATGTGCAAGTCTGTGTGGTGTGCTGGTGAATGTTGGAGGCAGGGGAAGGAGGTGTGACTGTGTGTCCTGGAGAGGTGCAGTGGGGAAGCTCAGTAAGATTAAGTTCTGATTTCTCATCTGAAACCATGGAAGAAAGAAGGCAGTGGTATGACATAGCTAAGGTACTAAAAGAAAAAACTTCCAACCAAGAATTCTCTATCCAGCAAATCTGGCATTCAAAAATGATGGAGAATAGATGAACAGAAATTAAAACAGTATGCCAATAAGAAACCTGCCCTTCAAAGAACTACTAAAGGGAGTTCTGCAGGTTGAAAAGAAAAATCAAGATAGAGTTGGAAGAGATTGTAAGAACAACTAAAAAGACAAAAAGAGAAATAAAAGCAACATATGACATACATAAACCCAAAGAAAATATGGCTAATGTAAGTAATTCCTGGAGAGTAATAACACTGAATGTTAATGGATTAAACTCACCGGTCAAGAGACACAGATTGGCAGAATGGATAAGGAAATATGACCCATCAGTATGCTATCTACAAGAAATCCACCATA
>JAQZBX010107170.1:0-10698 GCA_029593785.1 Cabassous unicinctus
TTCAAGACGGAAAATCCTCCACTGAGCTAAACTTCCTTGTTGGGTCAGTTAGCTCTTCAGAAAGCTATCCAGACTCTCAACCTTCTTCCAGACCACCCTCTCATCCTAGGGGACTCTAAATAGGCTCTTGGAAGCTTATTAATTGCTTCCTACTGCCAACCTCCCTTAGGGTGGTTGAAATTTTGATAGTTCTCAGCAGGAGACTAGTCAATTGCCTGGCTCCATCCTCTTCAGGCCAAATTTCTCTATCCCAGGGTGGTTAGGTAAATCAAGCTCCCTCTGCATATTCGCCTCTCCCCTCTTCTTGGTGCCACCTTGAGCCAGCTAGTATGTTCCTCAAAGCTCAAAGAGGGGTCCAGGCAACCAAGCCCATAGAAAGGAAAGCCCTCTTGACCCTTCCCCAGAACCCTCCCACTTTGGAGTATGCTCCCTCTTCCTGGGTAGCTGTGGGAGTTGGGTCTCAGTGCTCGCAGTGGCTTTGCCTTGAGAGTAGGGCTTAGCCGTCTAGCAGTTTCCAGTCTCAGAGGCAAGAACCTCAGGATTTTACCTTGAGCAATTTATCTCTCTGTCCAGCTCTCTCCAGATCGATGCCCTGAAGCCTTCTGCCCTGTGGGCTCCCCAAACAGCTCACTCGGACAGGATCTTGCCCCCACTCATCTGTTTTTCCAAGAAAGATGGTGAGTACGGTCTTAAACCGATGCCCTTTTGCCTGGCTTCTCATATATATCTATTAATAGCTTTTTATTTGTGGATGGTACATTTTTTACAACTGATATAGAAATAGTGAAACATAGCTACTAACCATGGTCAATAGTTTACATCAAAGTTTGCATTTTAGACTGTACACTTTTACAAATTTTGATGATATTTAACATGGCCTGTGTCCATCATTGTAAGATCATGTAGAATACTTCCATTGCCCACTAAATAACCCCTGTTCAATCTATTCTATTCCTCCCTCCCCATCTCCTCAGGGCTCACAGCAACCACCTGGCTTCACTCATTGGATGACCAGATTCATAGTTACTTACAACAACACTAAAGTCCTGACACACTGGTTTGTCCTCTCCTATTAGGAACCACCCTTGCTCTTTAAAGACAACCGCCCCTCTGTTTGAGAACATATTGGTCCTCACCAGGATGGGAGTCCAACTCCTTCCTGCTCATTATGTTGGTCTCCACCCACTAATACAAGACATTATGACAAAATGATTACTCACACACTCCCTAGTAACTTGCCACAGGTGCACCCTGTCCCGAATGCTCCCCCATCCAACACCCTAAACGAGCAACCCTTCCTTGTCATATTGCCATTAAAGTGTTCCCAACTTTATACTTTCAACCACATACCTGCCAATCCCCAGTGTTCATCTGGTCCTTCCCCCAACTCTCCCCCCAGTTCCATGGACCATCCAAACCACCCTCCTCTCTCTACCTCCCTGTCAAACCTGCACCACCAAATCCAATAGTATCACTACCTCCTGTCATTTCCCTTCAATGCCCAACTATGCACTTCCACCTTATTATAGATTATGCCCATATGGGTGTTGGCTAACAAGCTTCTTCTCCCTTTCTATTTCCTGTAAACCTATCTTCCAGACAATAGCTCTCTGAGTCTGCTGGATTTGTTTAATTCATATCAGTGAGATCATGTAATATTTGTCCTTCAATGCCTGGTTTGCTTCACTCAACATAAGGTCCTCAAGATTCATCAATCTTATCACAGGTGTTAGCACTGTATTCCTTCTTACAGATGAGTAATATTCCATTGTATATATGTACCATATTTTGTTTATTCATTCAACTGTTGATGGGCATTTGGGTTGATTCCAACTTTTGGCAATAGTGAATAATGCTGCTATGAACACTTGTGTGCACATATCTGTTCGTGTCCTTGCTTTCAATTCTTCTAGGTATATACCCAACAATGGAATTGCTGGATCATTTGGCAGTTCTATAGTTAGCTATTTGAGGAATCATCAAACTGTCCTCCACAATTGCACATTCTACATTCCCACCAGCAGTGGACAGGGTTCTCATTCCTCCACATCCTCTTCAACACTTGTAGTCTTTTGTTTTTTTAATAGCCGCCAATCTAATGGGTGTAAGATGGTATCTCATTGTAGTTTTGATTTGCATTTCCCTAATAGCTAGTAATGTTGAGTATCTTTTTGTGTGCTTTTTAGCCATTTGTATTTCTTCCTTGGAGAAGTGTCTTTTCAAGTCACTTACCTATTTTTTAAATGAGTTGTTCATCTTTTTATTTTTGAGCTGTAGGATTTCTTTATATATGCTGTATATTAAGCTCTTAACAGATACATGGTTGCCAAATATTTTCTTCCATTGGGTAGGCTGCCTTTTTACTTTCTTGATAACCTCCTTTGATGTGCAAAAGTTTTTAATTTTGAGGAGATCCCATTTATCTATTTTTTCTTTCACTGCTCATACTTTGGGTGTTAAGTTCATGAAAACATTTCCTATTACAAGGTCCTGTAGATGCTTCCCTACATTATCTTCCAAAGTCTTTATGGTCTTGGTCCTTATATTTAGATCTTTGATCTATCTTAAGTTGATTTTTGTACAAGGTGTGAGATGGTGTTCCTCTCTCATTCTTTTGGATATGAATATCCAGTTCTCCAAGCACCATTTGTTGAAGAGGCCATTCTCTCCCAGTTGACTGACTGGGCTTGGTGGCCTTCGAATATCAGATGAGTTTATATGTGAGGATCTATAGCAGAACTCTCAGTTTCGTTCCATTGGTTGGTAGGTCTATCCTGTTTTGACCTCTGTAGTTTTGTAGTATGTTTTAAAGTTAGGTAGTATATGATTCCTCTGATTTCATTTTTCTTTTTCAATATGTCTCTGGCTATTCAGGTCCTCTTGCCCTTCCAAAAAAATTTCATAGTTAATTTTTCCAATTCAGTAAAACATGCTGTGTTGATTTTTATTGGAATTGCATTAAATCTGTAGATTAGTTTGGGTAGGATAGACATCTTAATGATGCTTATTCTTCCTATCCATGAACAGGTAATATTCTTCCATTTATTTAAGTCTTCTTTGATTTCCTTTAACAGCGTTGCATAGTTTTCTGTGTATAAGTCATTTACATCTTTAGTTAAATTTATTCTTATGTATTTGATTCTTTAAGTTACTATTGTAAATGGTTTTTTTTTTCTTGATTTCCTCCTCAGATTGCTCATTATTGGTGTACAGAAATGCTACTGATTTTTTCACATTGATCTTATAACCTGCGATTTTACTGAACTCATTTATATGTTCTAGAAGTTTTGTTGTATATTTCTCAGGGCTTTGTAGTCATAGGATCATGTTGTCTGTAAATAGTGAAATTTTTACTTTTTCCTTTTCAATTTGGATGACTTTTATATATTTTTCTTGCCTTAATGTTCAAGCAAGCACTTCTAACACAATGTTAAATAGGAGCAGTGATAGTGGGCATCCTTGCCATGTTCTTGATCTTTGAAGGAAAGGAAAAACCAAGCTTTTTAATCCAATTGAATCAAGTTTAAGAGCAGCTGGAAACAGAATGATGCCTGAAAATCATCAAGATAGAAACAGTGATCGCTTCACTCTTGTAAAAGGAGATATGTGGTTTCACAGGAGAATATCACATTCTCCCATTTGTCGTGGGGCAAAAAGTCCTGAATGAAGAGACAGATGTGTTTGATGGTTAGGGTATTGTGTCAATGCAGCCAGGTAATGGTGCTCAGTTTGTTCAAGCAAGCACTGCAATAATTGTAATACAAGGACATTTCATGGACTTTAACCATCAGTGAGTTGATTGCATATATAGCGGGTTACATCTACAATCAACTGAGGAAATTGCTGTCAGCAATGAGTGAGGCCTCAAACAATCAGTTGAAGGCCTTAAAAGGGGAATTAATTTCAGCATTCTGAAAGAATTCCCATCTTTACTTCTGACAGTCAGTGTTTCCTGTGGAACACATCAAGGACTTTGATCAGAGCCCTTGGTTTTCTGCATACCCTATGAAATTTAGACTTGAGCACCCCAACAATATTTATAAAATCTCATACTATTTATAGATTTCTCCTGTTGGTTGTATTCCCTAGAGAACCCTGACTAATGCAATGTGTTAGATTGAAATAGGGACCATCAGATCACAGGTTATCAGCAAATCACATCAAAAGTTGTGGGGTACGACAATCCTTACCTAGTGTGTTGGCACAATGGCATGGACTTCGGGGCTGGTGAATCACAATGTTACATGTATGGGAAATTAGAGTCTCCCATGTCATCCTCCACTGCAGTAACCAAAGCCAGATCCACAGCCATAGCCACAGCCACAGCCCAGGCTTCTGAAGACACAACATCCATAGCCACGGCCCCTATAGTAGTTTCCACAGTAGCTGGCAAACATGATTTTTGTTGTTGAGGCTGTCCTTGGGTACAGAAGGAGTGTAAGTGTCTTCAGTCTGACACTTCTTGAAAAAGTCATGATATTAGCAAATTTTATGAATAATCTAATTAGTTTGCTGTTTCTCAACCATAAGAAAAAGCCTCTCAGATTATTAAGGTGCCTTGTTTTGTTTGGCTACTCAGGATTCCCCTGAAACAATTCATGACCCATAACAAGAGGAGATAGTCATATATAAAAATCCATGCATAACACCACATCTTCATTTTAGCTTCTATGAACATGCATCATTTCAAGAAGTAGCATTTGCAGATGATCAATTTTGACTTCTTCTTGGCACAAAGTAATTCTACAGTTTTCTCCTCGTCCTTCCACAACAAATAGCACTCATTTTTAATGAATGAGTTTTGCATTTTCCTTGTTTTAAAACAATTTTTATTCTTCAGGATTTCAACGGCCTCTCCAGATATGAAAGAATACAGCTTGGACGATCACAGTGCTCATTCATCTCTTGTAGCACATTTAATAAAGACCAAGATTATTAAAGTTTCTTGAAAAACCAACCTGAGCCGACTATATCTCTGCTTCTTTTTTACACCAATTATTTTATTTTTATATGCTTATTTCTTCTTCAAGATACTATATATAGTTTCTTCTATGGATTTCAATTTCTATTCAGATCCTACCACTAGAAATCATGGTAATAATGGATTCCATCAATTGCAATTTTCATTAAAGACTGTTTCTTTTAACTTTTGAGAAAATTAAGAATTTTCACTAGTTATATGCTTACAGGCATTTCTATGTCTGAAATGCCAATGCTGCCCAAGACTCTTTTTTGTTCCCTACTAATTCCTCACTAGCCATCTATTCACCTTTTGGAATATACAACAATCAGCTAATTATCTGAATAAGTGATATTTCTTTTTCCTTTGGATATTTAGCTTTACTAATGTATTCTGCAAGTGTAACATCCTTTATAACGTCATGCAATGTGAAATAGGCAATATATTTTTAACCAGGCAGGTAGAAATCCCTTGAATAAGCAGAGAAATATTTCATTCCATTCTTTTCATTGTATAAAACACATGCTATTAGGAGGCATAACAAAGCCAAGAAATTTTTCATATTATCTAGAATCAACCAGATTTTATGTCTTAGGAAAGATACATGAAAGAGTTATGATTATACACTCTTATCCATAATCAATGACCATGATAATGATATTCTAAAAATGTTTTGTGTTCAAAGATTACTATTATATATCCCTCAAATAACCTCCAGGAGGATCAAAGAGTGAAGTGTGGGACTGGCTTATGCAGCAGTAAAGAGGGTTCAAGGCAGCAAAAACATTTTCATTTCAGTTAATCTTCCTCTGCAATTCAGAGATGTGAGGACATATGGTCTTTATACTTTATCCGATGTGTCTGCATTGATAACTAATTTAAATATGTCAAAAGAAAATAGGCTCTTAATATAATGGAGTAATATTTTCCTATTAATATTCATGTCAAACATAATCATTATCCACTTACCATGTGTTTTGAAATGTATTTTTCTACTTATTTTTATAAATTTATTTCTCGAAGCTAGACACATAGCTATAGTTATATATTATTGTAAGCCTTCCTTCATTGAGATAATAAGTATTCAGAAATCTCAAGTATTTCACTTTAATTTCCTCCCTAGAGAAAATGTCAGTTGCCTCAAAGCTCATACTTCAGACATCATCAATCATTTATCATAAAACTTTGATTTTTAATAACCACTACTTGAAATAGTTAACGTGATAGTTAAAATTCATTTTTCAGTATTGACTACTATACATCAACATAAAATTGTGTATTAGAAAGATATATGATTAAATTATGTTAGTTAATTAACAAAATTATTGTTCAACTGATAGTTTAATAACTGTTTAAAATGACTGTGCAAATTATAGTCTATCATACAACTCAATATCCCCAATAAATATTGGTTCTTCATAAGAGATAAATAATCTCTTAAAGGAAGTTTTAAGGCCAATTGTCTTAGAACTTCCTTTAAGAAATTATTTAACTCTTATGAAGAACTAATATTTATTTTTCTAATCAAACAATAAGTGCTATATATGCCATGACATTCTACTTTTCAAAAATATTTGCTGCCAAGGTGCTTTGAAATATAAGTGTTTATTTATCTCTCATGAAAGACTGAAAAATAAAACCAAATCTTTCTCTTAGACATCTCCCTTGAGTTCCTCAAGCTACTTCCTTAAGTCTCTATTCTTCTTCACGGAAACATTCTAGAAATGTATCTGTAAGCTTACTGCCTCTACATTATCTCCCTTCCTCTCAAGTGACATTTGTTCTTTTGACCTACCACTCCTCTGGAAGTGTTTCTTTCAGTATCATCAGAACCCTAGGCTTGCCAAATCCAAATATTGTTTGTTTCTCTGTCCTCATATTTCTGAAGCTCTAAGCAAAATTCAGCTCAGATGAATTTTCTATTCTCTCTTGAGAGACTCTCTCTTATTGTCCATCACACCACACTCTCTAGTTTTGCTTCCAAATTAACCCTAATCAGGATATTTAGTTTTATCCTTTTCACAGCTTGATCGCAACCTCAAAGCTATGTTCTAGGTCTTCTTATATATTTTTTTATCTTCACTCTTTTATAGATATTCTTAGATATTACCATGATTTTAAATAGCTTTATTTTTCAATCAGTCTTATTTTACTTTAATTTCAGCTGACTACCTGATACCTTCATTTTGTTTGATAGCCATCAGATACCTAACAGACCAAAACAGTCCACAATCCATTATGACACCAAATGTATTCTCTACTCATGCTTCAATCACTTGGCACAACAAAGGTCACATCACAGGAGGTTCTGGCAAGATGGCATCAGCTTAGGTGGGTACTCCCCAACTCTCTCACAAATAACGGCTGAGAAGGGGTAAAATTCTACCTGACTGAGCAGTTTTGGGAACCCACAAAGCAGGAGGCTTCAGGGCATCAATCTGGAGGAAATTGGACAAAGAGCCCAAGGGAAAACAGTGAGTTTCTTACCCTTGTGGCTTGAAACAGTGGGTTGCTAAGCCCCACCCTCAAGGCAAAAAAGCCTCTGAGAACTGCCTGAGTCTCACTAACCACTGAGTAGAAGGGAGCATTCTTTGGGAGGAAGAGGGTTTTGGTGAAGGGTGGAGAGAGGTTTCCTTCTGTGGGTTTGGTTACCTGGGCCCCCTCTGAACTTTGGGGAGCATACCAGCTGGCACCAAGGTGGAACCAGGAAGAGGGGAGGGGGTGATCTGCTCACACAGCCTGAAATACCCAGCCACCCTGGGAGAGAGGAACTTGGGCAGGGAGAGGGTGGAGACAGGCAATTGACTAGTCCTGACACTGAAAAATAGCAAAATTCCAACTACCCTAAGGGAGGTAGGCAGTAGAAAGCATCAATAAGCTTTCAAGGGCCTATTTAGGATCCCTTGGGATGAGGAGGGGTCTGGAAGAGGGTTGAGAGTGGATTCTTTGCAGTGAGTTTGGTCACCAAGTTCCCCTTTGAATCTCCAAAGGGACCTCAACCAGACCAGGAGAGGGGAGGGGGGAACTGCTCACACAGGCTGTAATGCCCAGCTGCCCTGGGAGAGAAAGCAATTAGAGTAAAAAGGGGGTGGGGACAGACAGGCACCTAATCAATAGGATTCTGGCCAACTGCAAAGATTCTAACCTGCCCTAGGGAAAGTGGGCAGATAGCTTTCTGAAAGGATAACAGACCCAAGGAGAAAGTTTAGCTTATTGGAGGAGTTCCTGCCTTGAATATACGAGGTTCTTGTTACGATTCTTGGCTTCTCTTAGAGAAGTGATCCACGGGGCTATCAGACATGCAGCTGATACTTTAGGACAAGGAACATATGGACATTCTTTTTGTATTAGCTCTACTTGGAGCTCTAAAAAAGTTTCCTTTTTTAAAAATTTAACTTACTTTGCTTGCTAAAACGTGGTTCAAAACCTGAAGAGGGCAGGCTGCAGGGTAATTAATTGATGAATACCGGCAGCCTGAGAAGCTCCTTAGGGGTCTAAGAGGGAAGGCTGTTTTTCCACGGTTTTTGTTTGTTTGCTTGCTTGTTTGTTTTTTGTTCTTTTGTTATCCTCTTTCCCTCCAATTTTTTAAAAAATCAGTTGCTACTGTCTTGTTTCTTTATTGTTTTGTTTCCCCTTTCTTTGTTTCCCCTTTTTTTTTCTTTGCCAACTTTGTCTTCCTACACTATTTCTTTTGTCTCCTTCATTTTTCTATCTTCTGCTTTCTGTTGTTGTTCTTACATTCCACCTCTTTTTCATCTTCAATTTTCCTTGAATTTTTTAATTTCTCCTTTTTTCTGTTTTCTTTATTTTTTACTTTTTTTCTATTTTCTTTTCTTTTTCCCTCTCTTCTCATCATTCTGGCCTTTTAATTCATCCTATATATATATTTCTAAATAGTTTCTCATCTCATGGTATGTATTCCACTTTTTTATTCTTATTCTTCTGCACTTCTTACTCAATCATTCGTTTTTCTAGATTTTATATGGTTCTTCTTCTACATTTTACTATTATTATTACTATTATTCTTTTTCTTTTCTTAACTCTTTCCTTTACTCTGGCCCTTATTTTTGTTCCCAAGGGAGCCCAGGAAATAGAAAAATAGAAACAAAGTGTCAAAGTGAAAACTTACCACACACGCAAAAACAACAACAAAAAAAAAAACCTCAGGTTACAAAAAGAAGCTAATCAACTGAACAAACCCATCAAGATAAACAGATGCCTAGACACCAACAAAAATTTACAAACCTAACTAGGAAACAGGAAGACATGGCTCAGTCCAAGGAACCAACTAAAAAACAGGAGGAGATGCAGAACATGGAACAACTAATAAGAGATGTCCAAACAAATATCATAACTTAATGAAGTGAAGGAAGAGATTAAGGATATTAAGAAGACATTGGGAAAACACACTGAAGAAATTGTAAACATACATTAAGAGATAACGGATATGATGGTGACAAATGGCACAATACGAGAAATAAAAAAATGCGCTGGAAGCACATGACAGCAGTGTTGAACATGCAGAGGAAAGAAACAGTGATGTGAAAAACAGTAGAGATGAAATCAAAAGATAGTAGAACAGACAGATGAAAAGTTAGAAAAAATTCAGCAGGGACTCAGGGATTTGAATGACAGCACGAAACACACAAACATACGCATTATAGGCATCCCTGAGGGAGAAGAGAAGGAAAAGGTGACAGAAGGTGTATTGGAGGAAATAATGGGTGAAAACTTCCCAATCCTATTGAAGGACATGGGCATACATGTCCAGAAAGCACAGCACACCCCAAACAGTATAAATCCTAACAGGCCTACTCTAAGACATATACTTGTCAAACTGTCCAATTCTCAAGACAAAGAGAGAATAATGAAAGCAGCAAGAAAAAAGAGAACCATCATTTATGAGGGAAGCTTGATAAGATTAAGTGCTGATCTTTCATCTGAAACCATGGATGCAAGAAGGCAGTGGTATGACATAGTCAAGGTGCTAAAAGAAAAAAACTTCCAGGCAAGAATTCTCTATCTAGCAAAACTGGCATTCAAAAATGAGGGAGAGTTCAAAATATTCACAGATAAACAGAAATAAAAAGAGTATGCCAATAAGAAACCTGTACTTCAAGAATAACTAAAGGCAGAACTGCAGATTGAAAGGAAAAAACAGGAGAGAGAGAATTGGAGGAGTGTGTAAGAACAGCTAAAAAGATAAGAAGAGAAATAAAAACAACATACAGCATACATAAACCTAAAGAAAATATTGCTAATGTAAGTAATTCCTTGACAGTACTAACAATAAATGTTAATGGATTAAACTCACCAGTCAAGACACTCAGATTGACAGAATGGATAAGGATATATGACCCATCTATATCCTGTCTACAAAAAAACCAACCTTAGACCCAGGGATGCAAGGAGGCTGAAAGTTAATGGTTGGAAAACAATTTTACAAGCAAACAACAACCAAAAAAGGGCAGGAGTAGCTATACTAATATCAGACAAAATAGACTTTAAATGTAAAACTATTGTAAGAGACAAAGAAAGTCACTATATATTAATAAAAGGGGTAATCTATCAAGAAGAAAGAACAGTCATAAATATTTATGCACCTAACCAGGGTGCCTCAAAATACATAAGGAAACACTGGAAAAACTGAGTGGAAAAATAGATGCCTCTACAAATATAGTGGGGGTCGTTAATACACAATTATCACCATTAGACAGAACATCTTGACAGAGAATCAA
>JAQZBX010107171.1:0-10679 GCA_029593785.1 Cabassous unicinctus
CTTCAGCATCTTTCCAGAGTTTGAAAAATTATTGAGAACCTCAAATAGCTTTTCTTTATGTTGGCTTTATCTATTGATAGCTATTGTAATATAAATTAAAACTGAGAAAAATGTATTTATTAATGCACTAAAAACAACAATCCCCATTATATGTGAAAATAAAAATTGTATGTTATAATAAAAAACTATATTTTATGCAAAAAAATAAATAAATAAATAAATAAATATTTAGATTATAAAAATGAATGGAAGAAAAATTCTAAAAGAAAATGGATATGATGAAAATACAAACAAATAAGAGTAAAATGTAATTGAACTTTTTTACAGCTATTCTTTTATATTCAAATGTTATTAAGCACACTGTCATATTAAATTGAAAACATTTTGAATCTAAAAATACCCCACTGAAACAAATAACATAGTGAGAAACAAGATCAAAATCTATTTTTATACAAGAGTCTATAATTTCAGATACAAAATGCCACATATGAACATACTTAGATATCTTCTAAATTAAAATCCTGTGATTTCTATATTTTAAAATTATCTGGTGAATTTCAAATTTAATATTTTTACAGAGTTTAAACTTCTAAATGGAATCTTTGTTTCTTTCTAAAACTGGAACTGAGCATGAATATAATTCTAAAATTAGGTTCCTGATATAAAAGAACTCTGCCTTTAGAAAACATTTCTCCATAACACATTAGATCCAAATAACTTCTTTAAAAATCTTATTTCCTCTCTTTTGAGTGGATTCTAATTAGAGGAGTTCATAGACTTGAGCTTCATTTTAATTTTTTCTGGCTTTTGGAGTCATAAATGCTATTTTGACAACACCACTGCATTTTTTCATATATTCTCCCCAAACAAACTGTTCATTGTATGATGCTGTCAAGTATTTTACTGAAATATAAATGTATTAGTCAGCCAAAGGGGTGCAGATGCAAAATACCAGAAATCTGTTGGCTTTTATAAAGGGTATTTATAAGGGGTATAAGTCCACAGTTACCAGGCCATAAAGCATGTTACTTCCCTCACCAAACTCTATTGGCACATGTTGGGACAAGATGGCTGCTGACATCTACGAGGTTTCAGGCTTCCTAGGTTCCTCTGTTCCCAGGGCTCACCTCTCTCTGGGCTCATCTCTGTTTTCTCCACAAGGTCAGCTGTAGACTATGAGTCTCTCTAGGCTTTGCTTCACTCCACAAGGCCAGCTGTAGACTAACAGATGAATGGCTCTGTCTCTCTCTCTGGGGCTTCTGCCATGTCTAAGTGCCATCTCTATTCCTCTGTGTTCTTCTTTGTGTTCACTTCCTGGGCTCCAGCTCAAAACTCAGCATCAGAACTCCAACTCTGTCCTTTGCTATGTCTTTTATCTCTGAGTCACCATCCACCAAGGCAGGGACTCAACACCCTACTGACATGGCCCAATCAAAGCGCTAATTATAATTTAATCTTGCCCAGAAGAATAGACCAGTTTACAAACATAATCCAATATTTATTTTTGGAATTCATAAATAATGCCAAACTGCTACAATAACCTAAAGGAAGAAATTAGGCTTCAATTTCCCTTAAGCATCAGTAACAATTTCAATCATAACAATAGCCAGCTTTGTATTTTTTGTTTGGGATTCCAAACTATATAGGATATTTGAGAGTAGTTCAAAAGTATTTCAGAATCACCTACTGCCAAGATCCTGGAAAATGGCTTTTGCAAAACAATGTTAATGCTCTGAGGACTCTATTATGTCTGCACTAACATGTTCTGTGCACTTTTATCGAATGAGGGGGTAAAGGGCTAGGTTCATAATAACTAATAAACTGTTGTTTTGCCACTTTGCCAGTCAACAAATATTAAGAACCTATAATGTATCAAAATTGTATATATTTTCATACTGTTAATTTCTAAAGATCACCAATATAAATCCAGAAGGGGTCACTTGCTGAATATTTAAATATTATATTAATTTTGTGTAGGGCTTATAAAAATATCCTAGACCTTTGACGTCTGCATCTGAATGATGAGAGGAAAAGAATGTTTCCTGAGAGATCTCTTTAATGAGCAATATTTTATGAAATGTTTAGCTCTCAAATATCTCTTTATTTTAAACGGACCCATTGTATGGAGCTTTTAAATAAGAAAGACTTTTGGTCAATTTCATAAAATAGCAAATATTTATCCTGCTCTCATGCTTGAGACTTTGCAAACTCTTACTCTTACCTTCATATGCAAAAAAAAAACAAAACAGATAACTTGATTTACTGTTGAAAAAATTAGCAACAAGCAGCTGCAATCAGCAGCGTGTAAGTGTGCACACATACCCAACACATAGACAATAATAAAACAAAAAGGCTTAAAAGGGGAACATATTAATAACCTTCATTACAGAGAGTTGGTCATTTGCTTAAAACGGATATGAAAGAAAGCCATAACTCCTTTCTCCATTGTTTATAAGAAAGAAAATATGTAGTAATTTGTAAGTAGGATTTTTCTTTGTGTGTATGTATGTGGGTTTCTTTTGTTTTTATTATTATTTTTTTATTTTTACACATGCATTTAGAGATTCCAAAGGTAGGCAAATAAGAACTATGAGACCAGATGAGCTACTTTTGGCTATGTCTGCTATGCACATCAGGTTTTGAGCAAAATCTGGGATTCATATTAAAAGACTCCTATTAGCTGTCAACTTCACCTTGGATATTGTCCATGTGCACTTTGAGGTAGTCGTTCCTTGTAAACATCTTATGGCAAAACTGGCATTCTGCCAATGGATGATTAGGATTATGAGTCATCTTGTGTTGGATCAGCATTTTCTTTAGGATAAAGGCCACATCACAAACATCACAAAGAAAAGGTTTTACTCCAGTGTGCTCATCCAGGCCTCGCTTCTGGCTGATGGTTTTGCCTCTCTTCCCAGTGGGTCTTCTTGTGGTTCTTGTAAACATTTCTGTGGGCAAATTCCTTTCCACAAAGCTTGCATTTGTAAGGTCTATCTTCAATGTGTATTACTTTGTGGGCTCCAACTTGATCAAGCCTCTTGAAAGACTTATTATAACTCTCAATTATAGGTTTTCTTTTCTGAGTAGGTGAACATATGACATTTTAGCTGATTAGCTGAAATAAATTTCTTCATACAGTCTTGACAATAAAATATTTCATGAATCTTTCAATGTTCCTGCAAGCTTGATGCTGAAGAACACTTTTCAATACACACTGAACATATAAGCTTTTTCTTCGGCTCTTCAGTGTGGACGT
This sequence comes from Cabassous unicinctus, assembly GCA_029593785.1. Classification (NCBI taxonomy): domain Eukaryota; kingdom Metazoa; phylum Chordata; class Mammalia; order Cingulata; family Chlamyphoridae; genus Cabassous; species Cabassous unicinctus. Next base: position 3,257 of record JAQZBX010107171.1, read on the forward strand.
TCTCCTGGTGTCTTTTCAGGGCATCCTTGCTCTTAAGCTTCTTTCCACAGCTGTCAGCCTTGCATACAAACCTGGTATCCCACCAGCAACTCTCTCTTCTGCTCAAATCTAGAGGCTGAACTGAAGGAGGAATTGCAAGCACAGCACTTGAAAACTTTGTGAAGAATCCTTCAGAATGCATTTTGCTGTGCACTGAAGAACATGTCTTTGCAAAGCCTGCTTAACAGGGAATTTCTTCCCACAGTTCTTGCACTTAAATTATTTCTCCTCTGTGGGCTTCTGGTGCAATATCTGAAGATGCTCGACAAGAATTTCCTCACTGGTAAAACTCAATTAACACTGGGGACATGCATAGTCCTCTTTACAGCCAAGGTGATCTTTCTGGTAGCTTTTGATTGTCCTTTAGAATTTTTTACTTCCCCTTCTTTGATCACTGTCATAATTTGCCATTCTTCTTCATGGGCATACATGTCACTGTCCAGGTAGCAGATCAGAAGCTCTGTATCCGTTCCTATGTCTTCAATTGCCAAATAAAAAATGTTTTCTCCTTCTTGAATGGCAGCCAAGTTCTTCTGCTCCTGAGATGGTGCCTCATGAACAAAGCAAAGCCAGTTGGAGTGTCGTGGGTTGGTGGCATCCAAAATGTATAGAACTTCTCCCTTACTTCCATAAACCTCCCACATCAACCTGTAATCCATATTTTCATCCAAGTCTTCAGGCACTCTCTCTCCAGCATATGGTGCAAACTTTTCAACTTTTCTCACTCTGTAGGCCATGTAGAGCCCCATCCCGTCCTGAACACGGGAGGACTTCAGGGAGAACCTGTCCAGCACTTACATGCCCAGCATATTCCCGGCCATGTCAGTGGCCTCCTCACTCAAGTTGCTGCTCTACGCCTGGGAGGTGATACATTGAAATTTGGGGTACCAAGGTGGAGAGAGGCCTGCGGGAAAGGAGGAAATGGAGTTTTCCTCCCAGAATCACCACCTCCTTGCTGATTCCAGGATCCCATGTGGCTCAGCCCTTCCTAGTCCCTGTTCTGGCTCAGCCTGGAAACTCAGAGGCCGCTGCTGCCATTGCTGTCATGGGAGCATGGGGGACACTGCCCCTAACTGAGCTTTTGAGTTAGGTGTTGATTATGATCAAGAAAGCAAAAAGTGAATAACTGAGCCTATCAACAATTATTCATTTTTAAATGTAAATATAATTTTAACAGGAATAAACATTGCCACAGACCACTTGATTTTAAATAGTACCTTGGCATACTTTAAAATAGATTTATTACAGCAATCAAACATGTAACAACTTTCTTTTATATTCTGTCATTTTTATTTGGCTAAACACCAATGATTCCAGCCTTTTGCCATTAATTAGTTCTATGTCCTCCACTGTCACCCTGGCTAATTATTAATGGCAAGCGATATAAATCCTGAGTAGGAACAAAAGCATAAACTATTTGTAAGTTGTTGACAGTGCAGTTAAACCACTATCTACGATTATCACCAGAGGAATACTAGAAGACAAAACATTTGATAAGTTTAAGGTGAGGGGGGACAGGACCTTTATCTCACAAATTGGAAAGTATTTTAACTCAGACAGTCATAAAAGCCACAATCCTACACACAAAGAAGGTGCCTTATTGTACTGCTCCTAAAGTTGAGGCATGCTGATTAGAAGACCCTTGCTGAGTTTAATGCTTGAAAAACATATCCTAATGGTCTCATAAATAATTAGACATATAAATTGATATAGAACATACAAAAATCATTTGATTTGTATTTCAGATACAGAGTTTTGGAAGTGGTGCTACATCAGATAGATAAACCACTTGTATTAATTAATTTAAAGTTTATTCAACTCTTTCTTATGGAAGTCATTTAAACCCTTCCAAGGAGAAGTTAAATCTAGGTATCACTGCTGCCTTTTGATTTCTTATGCAAAAGAAAAGTTAGGGTATTTTTTTCATAACTGTGAACTGATTCTTTGCATGTGATTTTAAATATTTAAATCCACATATACACAAAATCTTAATGAGTATCTAAATGATAAAGCCAATTAAACTATATGAGTTAATCACTACAGGAATCGAAAAACAACTCCAATAGATGAGAAATATGAGAACAGAGCATAAGTTACATTTTTTCATTTGAAAAATATTTTAAGCACTTATGGTAGACCATGCACTGTACTGAGTGCTGGAGATAAAGAAATGTCTACCCTCGTGATGATGTTAGTAGGAGTATGGGATGAAATACATAAATTTAAAATTAGTAAATTATACATTACGTTACTTGGAGATAGTGCTATGAAAAACAGATAAAGATTGTGGTAAGTGGTGTGAATGAGAGAAAGTGATGGTTATGATTTTAAATAAGAAAGTCAGGGAAACTGACATTTAAGCAAAAGGTTGAAGGGGCAAGGCACTGCATCATAGAAATATCTTGTAAAATGGATTCTGTGTAAAATGAACAATAAGTGCAAAGACCTTAAGGCAGGAGTACACCGGGCAGCTTCAGGAAACAGCAAGGTGGCTAGGGTGGTTAGCTTTATGTGAGAAAGGAGGGGAAGAGTGGGAAAGCTCAGAGAGGTGACTGGAGGATACGCATATCTTGTAAGCCTAACATCATTTTTGTTCTTTGCTGTACATGAAGTAAGAAGACTTAAGAGGATTCTGAGAAAAGGAATGTAGTGGCAGTTCAAAATTATTTTATGAATCCCCCAGAAGAGAAAGATTACGTTTGTGGGCTGGTACACTTCTGTGAGTGTGACTCCTTTTGCAATCGGACTACCTCAGTAAGGCATGACTCAGGTTGAGTCTCTGCCCTCTTGCTGGGTGTGATAAAAAACAAAGACACACAGGAAAAGAGAGCTCTGCCATTTTTGATCCTGCCATGTGACAGAAAGGAAAGGCTCAAGGAGCTGAGGCTCCAGGGAGAGATGAAGCATATATCTGATAGCTTGCAGCTGGAATCAGGTTGAAAGCAGAGTAGTGGAGACTGAGAGAGGAGGCCTGGCAAGAGACAAGCCCTATGCCTGGTTGCCCACAGCTGACCTCCAGGAGACCATACAGCTCAAGGGGAAGGCAGAGAATAGGCAGAGATTTCTCGCCATCTTCCTTAAACACATGGCAACTGACTTGGGTACGAAAGCACCTCTTATGGTGCCTTGATTTGAATTTGTCATGGCCTTGGAACTGTAAGCTTTTACCCCAAATAAATACCCTTTATAAAAGCCAACACATTTCTGGTACTTTGCATCAGCAGCATTTTGGAAGCTAATACAAATCTAAATTATATTTTGGCAGAGTCACTCTGATTGTTGTGTTGAGAATTGATATGGGGGCCAGGAATGGAAACAGAGAGAACAGTTAGGAGGCTTTCAAAATAATCCAGGTGAGAGTCAATGGAGACGTTGACCAGACTAGTAGTGGTGCAGGTGATAAGCTATAGGAGGCCACTAGGTTTATTTTTTAAAATGAGCCGACAGGATGTTTGATGGACATGATGTGGAACTGAAAGAAGACCACTTCAAGGTTTTTGGCTAGAGGAACTGAGAAAATGATGTTGAGACTTGATGAGATAACGAAGAGAGCTGAAAGAGAAGGTTTGCTTATAAAACTTTAATTTGAAACAGTTATATAATAATTTTACCTCGGCTTATCCTAGAGTTAAGTCTTCTTGACATGATGGATCATTAGGCCCTCCTTTCAGCTCTTTTACTTTTTCTGAAAAAGTAATAGATACAGATACCACTTTATCTAACCAAGAAGCTTTTGAGAGTAAAAGAAGTGTTAACTAAAACAGGTAGAAACCAGACTGTCTCAGGAAAACTGACAAAAGTAGATTAAGACAAAGATTAAGTACTTGGAATTTAACTTTCATTTCTTATGTACTAAATTGAATTGTTCCTCATGGCTAAACAATATTTTATATAGGAATGTCTTAAATATCTTATCTTTATGTAGCTTCAATCACTTAAAATATTTTAATACCATTGTACAATACAGTTGATTAATAACAGAATGAAACCTGAAAAAATCAGTAGTTAAATTTCCTACTTTCCAGTCAATAGATAGGTAGATGGATTTCCATTTAAAAATACCCAGCTAGTAACAGCATAGTTAATTCATCAGAGCTGAATAACAATGAAATTTATAGTACAGGTCTTATGTAGTTTCTTCAACCTAACTGTTGTGGTGGTATATTTATATTTAGGGCATTCATTTATGTACCACTTTTTATTTCCTCATGCATTAACTTTTATTGTTTTAATCCCAGTGTAATTACAATTTTGTTTTTTTGTTCCTCCTTTGTTATTATTTGTTTTCATCATAAAAGAATAAATAAATCTGTAATAAAATGGCTTTCCAGTCAAGATAACTTGTTTCTTATCATTACTTCTGCTATATCTGTTGTTTCTTTTAAAATTAGTATTGGCTTTAAAAATGTATGATACACGACTCATCCAGGACAACTACAAGGAGATGATGATGGACAACAACCATCCTAAGTTTCAGAGAGAGACTGCAACTGCAAGCAAGATAGTCCCATCCATCTGCCCTATGGGATTTAAGCCCACTCTCAATTAGAGGCAGAGCAGACATCACCATCGCAGAATCCTCGGGATTGGGGAATGAACGATGGACAAAAGTAGACTTACTGGTATTCTACTATAGACTTATTGTGATTCTAGCAATGGAAGGATTTTTATCACTGATGTAGAGGCAGTGGCCACTGGAAGTTCTGAAGGGAAGGAGAGGGAAAAACAGGTGTAATATGGGGGCATTTTCAGGACTTGGGTATTGTCCTGAATGACATTGCAATGACAGATACAGGCCATTATATATCTTGTCATAATTTACAAAGTTGTGCGAGAGAGTGTAAATTACAATGTAAACTATAATCCACGCTTAATAGCAATGATCCAAAATGTGTTCCCCAATTGTAACAAATGTACCACACTAACGAAGAATGTTGTTAATGTAGGAAAATATGAGAGGGGTAGGGAGCAGGGCATATGGGAATCTCTAATATTTTGTATGTAACATTTATGTAATCTAAGTATCTTATAAAAATTAAAAAGTATATTTAAAAAAGAAACTTAAAACATATATGATACATATAAAAACTTTAGATTTATTTAATAATATAATTCTTGTAGTCTTTGCCATGTTAATCATTCCAATTCATGTCTGCCCCTTCTACACATCCCAGTTGTAGTGAATAAGGGAAATCCCTTAAATAATGAAGACAAATAATGAAAAATACATAAAAATGCATAGAGTATTAAAGATGCCCTCATTCTTTAGGTAGAATAATCTTCTACAGAAGAAGCATCTGGAATTTCAATACGTATCCAATTATACTTAAACTTGCACTTACAATATCTAGATTGTCACTTTGACAAAAAAGAAACCATAAAAAACTCTGACAAATAATTATTATTTTCAGGCTACATACAAAGTTAAATGAAGCTCTGTTAATTAGAATATGTTCCTTGCATATGAATCATATAAGGCATCATAGTCTATGATAAGAATGACACTTTATTCCAGTTAAACTCAGTTAAATTTACACAGAGGAACTCTACAAAAGCATCTTCATGTATGTAATATGGCAGATTCTGAGATAATTTTTAACATGCCACACAATTATATTTTTTGAGGACAAACTTTGTTTTTAAGATAATTTCATTGAGTCTAATTTAGTAAAAAAGATATTATTAATTTCAAAAGAGATGCAATGAATTTTTAAGCTGATATTAATGAAATTTTAAGAAACCTTTTTCATTCAGAAGTGAGCATCATAAGATCATCCTATCAGGATTTGCTGAATGCCCATATCCATAAGTGTATAAAAACATTCATCTAATATGAATAAGGAAAGACTCTTAAAATAAAACTTAAAGTACAATTCTAAAGCAGGTTACTTTTATGACTTTTTTTTGATTGTTTGAAATATTTTAGTGATACAAGTAGTCATGAAGTGGTCATGAAATATAATTGAAAATATATAAGCAAATATAAACCTGCTATAATATATTAAAACTTTTTGGGTAATGGGGGACATTTTATCCATTCAGTTTAATGCCTTAAAAGGGAAAGTGATTTCAGCATTCAGAGAGAATTTCCCAGCTCATCTTTGGACAGCCAGCATCTCCCAGAAACTCATCAATCACCTTCATTGGATTTTCATCAGAGCCCCTGGTTTGCAGCCTGCCTGTGGAACCTGGACTTGTGCATCCCCACGGTCATATGAGAGAAACTTATAAAATCTATTATACTATTACAGATAATTCCTGTTGATTCTGTTCCATAGAGCATGCTGACTAATACAGTTTGGTACCAGGAGTGGTTCTTGAGGAACAGAATCTTGCCCATGGGATGTCTGAGGTGGTTCTGGGAGATTTTCAATTGGTTCTCTATTCTAATTGAACTCAAGGGTACTAATGACTCCCTTTCCAATAATGAAGAGGCTGCTAACAGTCCATGGCGTGAGTTGGCAATGGAGATATGTAAAATATCATTACTGGATTCCCCTAATTCCACGCTTATAAGAGGCAAGGATTTGGGTGAGAGTGCTTTCAACACCATAACAGAATTTTGTGGCATCAGAAGGTACAATGATGTTGGCTGGCTCCTCCTTCGTACTCTGGATAGAGTTACAAAAGAAAGAGATGAGCTAAAGGCTTCAAATTTGCAACTTAAACGCTGCATGAATGATGTGAAAATTTCTGTGTGGGCTCTGAAAGAAAATCTTGTTTCTTGCAACCACAGCCTTGACATATCTGAGAGCCAGACTCAGACTCTCATTGTATGAGTAGCTGAGTTACAAAGTAAACTAAAATCTCAACCCTGCAGTGTATCTGCAGTTAAAGTGAAGGCATTGCTTGGAAAGGAGTGGAACCCAGAGGACTGGGATGGAGACATATGGGATGATAATAATGGTGTGGACATTGGAAACCTAAATTCTCTTGAGACATTACCAGATAAACTTGTGATGGCCTGCCCTTTGGAGACCACACTTCGTCAACCTTGTATCACCCAGCCTCCAACCTGCCTCAGCGAGTCTGGAACTCCTTCTAGCCCTGAGGTAGGTACCAGATAAACTAAAGCCTGCACTGCCCAGGATCTGGCCTGCCCCAGGGAGTCTGGACCTCCTCCCAGCCCTAAGGCAAGTACCAGTCCAACTGCAGCATGCACTGCCCAATCTCCACCTTGCCTTGAGGAATCTGCTTTCCAACATTTGTCTGAAGAGATTAATCCTGTCTCACCAGAAGAAAATGCAAAGAAAAGCCCTGAAGTCAGTAGCTTGCAAGACATAGCTAATCCATCTCCTTATGTACCCCCACCACCCTTCTTCTCTTTGAGACTTATTACTAAACTAAAATCACAAGAAGCCCCCAAAGGTGAAATACAAAATGT
>JAQZBX010107172.1:0-10679 GCA_029593785.1 Cabassous unicinctus
CTTACAAAACAATCCTGCAATTGTTCATAATTACAAGACCCCTCCAACAACACCTTACATTGTTTTGGAAGATTTTTTACAGATTGCATTATTAATACGGGGTATGGCAAAATATACCAAATGTATGCTATAGACAATAATTACTGATAATTTTTTGATGATGCTATGTCTCCCATTTTTAATTAGTCATTCAACAAACATTTGTTCATCAAATACTTCATGGTAAACACTAAATATATTATTCTGGGAATAAAGAATTGATTAGCACTTTGGTCCTAATATTAAAGAAATTACATCTCAATGCATTAGAAAACATAGAAATGAATACCTGCCATATCCTGAGGTGACTCTGAAGTCCTCCTGAAGATGATCCAAAAGTTTGGACTCAGCCTGTGGAGGTTAGGAAAGTCTTCAGAAGGAGCTGGTCATTTTACTGAGCCTTGAAGGATGAAGCCAGGAGAAAGGGGTAGAAGCATACCAAGAAGAGATCTCAGGGACAGAAACCTGGGACCAAAATAACCATAAGGTGTAGTGAGGATTTAGAAATATTTATTAATATCTGGTGAACAATGAGTAACAGAACCTGAAAAGTGGAACATAAGCCTGGCCAGGTTGGCAGCAGCCAGATAACACAGAGACTTGTGTTTTTCCCACAAGATGGATATTTATGTTTGAAGTTATTGGAGAGTCAGTGCAGGGTATATAGAAGGTGATGTTCATGAAAACTCTTGCCCTCAGAAAATCTCAATCTTGGTCAATGTGAATATTGCTGTTGTCAAAACCTGACATTGATGATGAGTGCTGGAAATAGGGAAGGAATTGTGGGTAGTAAATCTGTGTGGGGTTGAATCATAATGTGTAACGTATTCACTATTAATACTAGCCATGATGCTGGACATTTTATATTCATTGTTTTATTTCTTTCAATTACTCTATGATATTGATTTCACTATTTTGATTTAATAGGTGAAAAACATGAGATTTCCAGCAGTGTGATAATCTTGTCCAAGATATACAATGATGTCTGGAATGAAGCTCAGAGTTTGTTGTTTTCTAAGATTTTGCATTTCACTGATAACTTTTCTTCTTAATAAACTTAATATTTTAATCAGTGTTACATTTACAGAAAAATTGCAAAGATAGGAGAGTTTCCATAACCATGTACTCACTTTCCCCTGTTCCTGATATCACTCATCCAGAATACCAAATTATATTTATTTCTCATAAAATCTTACACCATTCTTGGTTTGATAAGATGAATAGTTTTGAGGAGTGCTGGTCAGGCAGTTGTTAAAATGTACCTCAGTTGGGATCTGACTGATGTTTCTCTCTTACTAGACTGGGAATGTGTGTGTTTGGAGAAAGACACCAGACATAAAGTGACATTTTCATGACATCATATCCATGGTGTATTTTATCAACATGACTTATCAATGTTGATGTTGACCTTGATCAACAGTGTTTGTAGGTTTCCCCACTATAAAATCCCTCATTCTTCTGCCTTTCCATATATCACCTTTGGAAATAAATCACTAAGTGAAGCCCAGACTTGCGAAGTGGAAGTTATGCTTCTCCTCCTTGAAGAGCAATGTCTACATAAATTATTGGAATGCTTCTTCATTGGAGGTTATTTCTTGCTTAATTAGTCAATAATTTATGTTTATCAGGATTGCTTCATGACATTTATTTGATACTTTGATTTGAGATGTAATACTATTTTATTTATTTCATTCAATTTGTTCCATTTCCGCCCCCCCATGGGAGCTCTTTCAGCTGTGCCTTGTGTTTCTCTGATATACCACATCATTGAGAACTTTATTTTAGCACCTACTTCCTTTCTGTTACTATGAGATGCTCCAGGCTCTTCTTGTATATATTTTTTCCAGTCCTAGAGTCAGTCATTTCTCCAAGAAGCCTTGTATTTGAGAATGGTGTTAAAATCCAAGGTCTGGGCAAAAGCTCTTCTCCTTGCTTCTAGGGCATCTAGGACTTCTCTGCTGAAAGACTAAGGTAATATATGTGTGTCCACTAGCTTGTGTATATACCTATATTAATAAATATTTCTACATGTAATCCTTCATATCTATGTTAACCTACACACAAGTTCATACTGATGTGTCAACCTCTAAACCATTATCACATAGTCAAGCCTCCTTTTCTTGCTCATCTGTCACCTCCTGCTTTACAGTGAGAATCATATTTCCCCATCTGCCATCCATTTATTTCATTACTTGATACATATTCAGAAGTAATAGAATTGTTAACCCATACCCTGGAGGGAAAGAACTTTATCAACTAGTGTACAGTATTTAGGTACAGTGTTCATTGACTTCATTTTAAAGACTCCATTCACATTGAATATTACTTCTTTCAGTCCCTTTCCCCCATCCCTTTCAGAGAAGGCATATTATACATTGTAATACAGTTTTATGGTTCTTAAATATTTTGCATTCCATCCTGGGATTCCCTTAACCTTGTAAATGAGTTTTTCATTTGCATACATGAAAGTTCACTCTTTGTGTTGTCAAGTTCAATGGGTTTTACAATTGTGTAATGTTATGGGTCTACAATTACATTATTATACAGAATAGCTTCACTGCTCTAAAAATTCACCTATGCTTCACTTATTCAACCCACCTCCCTTCTCCTTAAACCCTGTCAACTAGTGACCATTAATTTAATCTCGGTTATTTTGCCTTATCCAGAAGGTCATATGGTTGATATCATACATCTCTAGCATATTTAGATTAATTTATTTTAATTAGCAGCAGTCATTAGAGATTCATCCTTTTGTGGCTGGATGGAACATTTCTTTTAATTTCTGAGATTTATTCTCTTATAGCACAGTGTTTATTCATCTATTGAAGGACTTCTTGGTTCCTGACAGATTTTGGAGAGTATAAATATATCTGCTAGAAACATTCGCCCATGGGTTCTATGTGGACTTTTCATACAAGCCGCATATATACCTAAGAACACAATTGCTGGATTGTATTTTAAGACTTTGTTTAGTTCAAAAGAAAATGCTAAGTTGTATTCTGTATGTACCATTTTTGTTCTCACGAACAATGAATAAGAGTTGTATTGCTCCACATCCTCACCAGCAATTGTTATTGCCAGTGTCTAGCATTTTATCTATTCTAATAAGCGTGTGGTCATATATCATTGCGGTTTTAATTTTGCAGTTCCCTAAAGACAAATGATTTTCAGCATCTTTTTGTTATGCTATTTGCCAACAGTATATCTTGCTGGTTAGGATTCTGTTCAGAACTTTTGCCCAATTTTAAATTGAGTGTTTGCTTTCTTATTGTTGGGTGTTAAGAGGTCTTTATATTTTTCATATAAATAAATTATCAGATATGTGTTTTGCAAATATTTTCCCCAAGTCTGTTGATTTTCTTTTCATTCCTTTATCAAGTCTTTCACAGAGCAGCAGTTTTATATTTTAATAAATCCTATGTTATAAATTTTCTTCTTGGATCATGCTTCAGGTGTTATATCAAAACACTCATTACCAAACCACTGGCCCCTAGATTTCCTTTTATGTTTTGTTCCAAAAGTTTTATACTTTGCTTTTTACTTTCAAGTGCATTATTCATATTGAATCAATTTTTGCACAAAATTTGGTAATATTATGTGTGTGTTTTCTCCATTTATGCTTTGCTACAATCATCAATATCCATTACTTCAACTTTTTCATCACAGTATACAAACAAACTGGTCCAAATATTTTTTGAATAAAATAAATTCTGTTTTTGTTTGGCATGTGTGCATTCCATTGCTCTAGAACCATTTGTTGAAAAAGCCACACTTTCTCAATTGAGTAGACTTTTCTTATTTGTAAGTGGTTACTTAACCACAATAATGTGGGTCTATTTCTTGGTTCTCTAATATTATTTTATACTTCTATGTCAACAATACAACTCTGTTTGAGTATTGTGTTTTTATAGTAGTCTTGAAATCAATTAGTATGGTCCTACAACTTTGTTCTTTTTCTTCAGTATTGTTTAGGCTATCTAGGTGGTGTCAGGAATATGGATCCTACAATTTTATCTTCAGCATTTTTTGTCTTTCTAGGTTTTTTGCCTTTCCATATAAACTTTAGAATTAGCTTCTCAATATCCTCAAAATAACCTGATGGCATTTAGACCTGGATTGAATTGAATGCTTCAATCATGTTGGGAAGAAATGGCATCTTAAAAATATTGCGTCTGACATTGTTAAAACAGAATACCTTGAATTAATTAATTATTTTAAACAATTAATTGTAGTAGCCTATATACAACTCATGATTTCACATTTTATTTATTTTCAAATGTACATTTAGGTAATATCAATTACATTCAGAATATTGTGCTATCATCACCAATATCCATTACCCCAGCTTTTTTATCACAGGTTACATAATGACTGGTCAAAATGTTTGTTGAATAAAATAAATTCAAAGAGAATTTGTAGTGGAAATTATTGCCATGTGACAATATTTCCAAATATGAACAAGGATGTCCAGTCAGCAAAAGGATCAAGGAGAATCAGGAGCCTTTGGTTTCACTGACATTTTCAGATAGATCTATCTACTTACTTACCTACCTACCTACCTATTATCTATCTATCTATCTATCTATCTATCTATCTATCTATCTATCTATCTATCTTTCTATCTGTAATAATACAAGAATTTAATGTGTTTACAAATCATAGTATTTAGGACAATTTGCTGGTCATTATGGCTAAATTCTCATTGTTCTCATTTCCTTTCTAGCAGTTTCTTCAGCTAATTGGAACCAGAAAATCAAACACATGTTTTAGTATTTGTCATCCTGGGTCTCTCAGAGGATGCAGAAGGGCAGGCCCTCCTCTTTGGGCTCTTCCACTCCATTTACCTGGTCACCCTCATGGGAAGCCTGTTCATCATCCTCGCCATCATCTCAGACTCCCACCTACACACACCCATGTACTCTCTAACCTCTCTTTTACAAATATCTGTTTCACCTCCACCACTGTACCAAAGATGCTGCTGAACATCCAGACCAAATGTAAAATCATAACCTTTGAAAACTGCGTCAGCCAGATGTACTTTTTCATGTTTTTTGAACAAATAGACAACTTCCTCTTCACTTTCATAGCCTATGACCGCTTTGTGGCCATCTGCCACACCCCTGCATTACATGGTCATCATGAACACCCACATCTGTGGTCTTCTGCTGCTGTCCTCCTGGTTATTGAGTATTCTGGACTCCCTTTTATAATGCTTAATACTTTTGCCATTATCTTTATGTACAGGGTTGGAAATCCCCTACTTTTTCTGTGAAATTAATCATGTACTCCAACTTGCTTGTTCTGACACCTCCCTGAATGACCTAGAGCTGTATTTTGCATGTGGACTTCTGGCTGTGATTTCACTCACTGGAATTGTTTTCTTTTATTCCAAGATTGTATCCTCCATTTTGAGAATTTCAACAGCTGAAGGCAAGTGTAAAGCATTTTCTACTTGTGGGTCTCACCTCTCAGTAGTGATCTTGTTTTATGGTACAAGTCTTGGAGTGTATCTTAGCTCTGCTGCTACACAAAACTCAAAGGCAAGTGCAATAGCCTCAATGATGTACACGGTGATCACTCCCATGATGAACCCCTTTAGCTACAGTCTTAGAAACAAGGACATAAAGCAGGCCTTAAAAAAAAACTGAGAAAATTTTTCTCTATAAAAAGATATTTTGTCTCAAGTTCAGAAAAATGCTCATGATTAGCAGAGGTAAAACACTCGGAGGACTAAATCTAGATTTTTATATGTGTATAGAAAGATAATCTGTCATTTGCCCAATTTTCAGAATTCTATTTATTTAATTTTTATATAAAAATTACATCTTTTTCTTTTCTGTTGTTTTACACCATGTGATCTTTCATTGTATTCCTTTAAATAAGGTTGAAGGTAGAAACTGCTGCCTGGATTTTCAGCAGTAAAATATTTCATTCAGGTAGTTAAGTATATATAAAATTATAGCAGGTTTTATATGGATGAAGATGTATGGCAGTCACTGCCAGATGAAAGAAACTGCTTGTGTATATGTTTTTGGTGAAAAATAATCTCATAGCAAAGGCTGTGTACCAGCTACCAGTGTTTTTATTCATTGGCTCCAGAAAGAGGTCACGTCCTGAACTGGAGACATAGTCTGATTTGGTTTACAATAATCCACATTCCATCTCTGATATGCTCCTTTCCCCTGCACAATCCCAATCATAAATTAAGTGAGGTTGTAAATTTACAACACAATCCTTATACATTGAGTGCAATTAAGAAGAAAGGCTTATTGTTTTTCTTTCAAAATTCCCATAGAAGCTTCCCTGTTTTCTTTCTAATATATTTAACTGATACATTGATTCTTTTTTTTTTTTTTGAAGTACTGGGGGCCCAGGATTGAACCCAGGACCTTGTTTTTGTTTTTGTTTCTTTTGCTTGTTGTTTTTTTGTTTTGTTTTGTTTTGTTTTGTTCAGAAGGCACCGGAATCCAAACCCAGGACTTCCCATGTGGGAGGTGGGTGCTCAATTGCTTGAGCTACATCTGCTCCCCATGGTACATTGATTCTTACAAAAAGGTTTTTAAGCATATGTCATGAGTGAGTGATAGAGACCGTTTTAACTCTGCTATATTCTCCTAGATCATTACTTACTTTCCCATTCCTGCATCTATTATTTTTCTCTCAGGAAAAAAAGAATATTCCTAATTTTGTCAGTAGAATTTTTCTCTTCTCAAGGACCATAAAATATGTGGAAACAATAATGATTCACTCTGAACTGAGACTATAAATTTGCTCTCATGGAAAACTAAATTTATTCATGAAAAACATATAAATGGCTTCAAGAAAAAATCATGAATTTGTCTTCTATTGGTGAAGTGTAAGTACAGTTTAAGGTTTTGTTTAAGGTAAAACTTGAAGAGGGTCCTTCAAATATAAATTACAGCTAAAGAAACTTCCATAAACTGAATGAGGGACAAATATGCGGTTACAGAAGGAAATACTAGTATTTTTCTTGGAGAAGTGGGAGATGTGTTTGCTGCCTATAAATAATAAAATATATGCTATATAGAAGGAGGAGAAGACTTATTTGAGTGAAATCTGTTATGTTCAATTGTATTATGTTGAGTAAGTAGAATAATTATTTACTGGGACCCTATCATGAGAAATTTAGAGAAGATGAACACTGTCTATTGAAAATAAACTGCCCACAGTGGGGGAAGTGAGAATAAATACCCTCAGGTCCAGGGAACATCATTTAAACTAAGACAGAGTAGAAAACAATAACAGGGGCTTTACTTCATATGTACCTTAATAATGTAGCCAGTGTCTAAGTGAGTTTATGTCACACATAGGAGCAATGATTCCTTCCTCCACTGCCAAGAGCTGAGTTTCCAAGAGAAGGAAATGTTAGAGTCACAGTTTTTGATAAGGAGGTCCTGGATTTCAACTCTTAGTGTCTTTCCCTAATGCCACTCTTCCCATTTCCATTCACTTCCAGATCACGTTTCACAGAATTGGAAGTACCCATGTAACTCAGAGATACATCATCCAAACTGTGGTTACATATGTGTTTCATGTCTTGCATTTCCAGAATGAAGATCTTTTGAATTTAATTATTACCCAAGGAGGAAACCACCAGTGGAAAAAAAAGTACAGAAATGAACCACAGATATTCTGTTTCTGTTTCCTTGTGGGAAGAAAATATCATGGGAGTGAATGCTTTACTGGCAGTAAATGCAGGGATGAAGAGAAAGTGTCAGATATAGGAAAGGCCACAGATATACATTTGTTTTATTTTCCAATTTCTGTTTCTGGGTGGGTGGCATTTTGGTTTCCATTGCAGTTAAATTTCTCCCAGTTCAACTACATGGAACTTTAAATTTTCATCACTGGAAATTTTTTTGCATTAGAGGTTCTATTTATTTCAATATTGAAATATGTTTATGCCATTTTATATAATTGCAATATTCTTTTTAATTTTCTAAAACTCACTAAAAAGTATTGCTTCATATTCTCTGAATAATTTCAAAATCTGAAACACTTAAAGACTTTCTTCCACTGTCTGCTTTCCTTTTGGATCTTAGTCATGGTAACTTGTTTTCTTATTCTCTATATTTATTTATTTTTATTTTTATTTTAAAGATACTTAAACTACACAAATGTCACATAAAAAATATAATGGATTCCCATATACCCCATTCCCTACACCTCCCATATTTTCCCACATTAACAACATCCTTCATTAGTGAGGTACATTCATTGCAATTGGTGAACACATTTTAGCATTACCACTTCAATGTAGTTTACACTCTTTCTGAACCAGTTCTGTAGGTTATAGGAAGATATATAATGGCCTGCACCTGTCATTGCAATGTCATTTAGGACAATTCCCAGGTCTCAAAAATGCCCCCAAATTATACCTGTTTTTCCCTCTCCCTTCCCTCAGAACTTCCAGAGGCCACTGCCTCCACATTCCCTACACATATCTCTTCTGTCCTTCTATTTGAACTTATAATTAGTACTGGAGTTGGTATGTGAACATCTAGGAGACTTAATACCTGGGGCTATCCATGTGCTAGCTGGGCCCTGAATCTGAATGGAGTTGCAACACCTACTCTCCAGTTCATTGGTCTCACCAGAACAACTGGCAAGCAGATGATGACGGATGACTTCCATACCAAGGAACTAAGAGAGTCTACAACTGCAAGCAAGAGAACCCCATCCATTGGCCCCATGGGATCACAGCTCCCTTTCAATTAGAGGTGGAGTGGACATCATCATCCCAGGATCCTCAGGATTGGGGAATGAACTATGGACTTACTCTTATACTTATGTAGACTTCTTGTGATTCTAGCAATGAAAGAAATTTTATCATTGATATATTGCTTTTTAAAATTGTGCTCTGTTTGATTTGTTGCCCCATATTTGCATGAATTCCTGGAGGTCTCAGGGGAAAAAAGAGGATTCACATTTGACATTATTTTGAAATTAGAAAGTTAAAGCAGTTTAATGTTAAGTTGTGCACCGAAAGCCTCTAAGTCCACATAGGTGCTGGGATTTCAGAATGTACACTGGATCCTCATTCGGAGGACTTTTTCCACCTGTAGCACAAGGCTCAAGGGAAATGTGTGTCTTGATACCCTATTTGATTAAGGTATTTATACACTGTTAACCTTTACAATGCAATTGTAATTCCAAGGATCCGTCTTTTATACTAGAACCTCTGATGGAAAATGGCCTACATTCATCGCTGCTTCGCCACTCAGGACAACCTCCAAAGTCCCAAAAAAGCCCGAGTATTTCAACTGCCCCTCCTCTCCCTGCCCCAAAAATGTCCAGTGGCCACCAGCTCACCTCAATGTTACAATTTCTTCCATTGCTTGAATCACAATATGTCTACAACAGAACACCACCAAGTCCACTCTAGTCCACAATCCTCCCACCATCCTGAGGGGACTTGGAAGGTGATGTCCACTCCATCTCCAAGTGAGAGAGGGCTTATATTCCATGGATACAGTGGATGGGATTATCTTGCCTTCAGCTGCAGGCCCTCTCCATTCCCTGGGATGGCCGTTGCCCATCGTCGTCTCCTCGCCAGGTTACTTGGATGAGTCCATTGAGTTGTAGGGTAGGAGTTGCAGCTCCACTGAGATTCCAGGCACAGCTGGTAAATAGGTGGGCCAGAGGATACAGTCTCTGGAAGTACACCTAAAAACTCCTGCACCACATATAGGTTTGAGTAGAAGGGACTGATGGACCATGTGCAGGGATGACTGGTTTGAGTCCAACTCTGTCACTCTCAGGGACACAGATGCCAAAGAAGAGCCCACTAATTAGGCATCATTCTCTGGGGCTATCCCCACTTGTATAGGACCTGGGTGTCACCGGAGCCCTTAGGGGTCCCTCAGTGTGGAGTGATATCCACTTAGGTGTTCTATGAGATCCTACTGATGTATGCATAAGTATTACCTCTGGGATGACCTCCCGACTCTCTTTGAAGTCTCTTAGCCATGTGAACTCATTTCTCTTTACCATTTCCCCCTTTTATTCAAGGTCTTTTTCTGAACATGTTGCCAGTTGGCGCTTGGTATTAATCCCTCGTTGCCAGGGAGGCTCATCCCCGGGAGTCATGTCCCATGGTGGGGGGAAGGTAATGCATTCAAATGCTGAGTTTGGCTTAGAGAGGAGCCACATTTGAGCAACGAGGAGGCTCTCAGGTGGTAACCCTTAGGCACCCCATAACAGTAGGCTAAGTTTCAATTAGAAGAGCAAATACTCATAAGGCTAGTCCTCAATAACAAGAACCCATCAGTGGGCCATCCTCTTTTGCCACACACTGCCTCTGCACTCTGGGGATGGTTGCTGCTCCTTTGGGGAATGTAGCAGAGCTCTCCAGGGTGGGAATTCAGATTCCCTCATTGAGTAATTGTCTACCCACCGTGACCATGCCCCACCCTTGATCATTTGAACAATTTTATATATCTTTCATGTATATTCAGATGGACTTACTCCCATGAATCCCCCATCCCTGACACCCCCCAATGATCCTCTGTAACCCCCCTTGTAACCTTTCTGTGATCCAAACCTTTCTTGAATATGAATCCAATATAATAACAAAATACAATTAATAGGAAAAAGAAATAATAATGATAATCTTAAAT
>JAQZBX010107173.1:0-10678 GCA_029593785.1 Cabassous unicinctus
AGTATTAGAGATGGAAAAAAAAAAAAAGATAGAAAAAATCCAGCAGGGTCTCAAGGATTTGAATGGCAGCATGAAACACACAAACATGTGAATTTTAGGCATCCCAGTAGAAGAAGAGAAGGGAAAGGGTACAGAAGGTGAGTTGAAGGAAATAATGGCTGAAAACTTCCTAATACCTTTGGAGGACATGGATGTACATGTCCAGGAAGTGCAGAGCACTGCAAATAGTATAAATACTAACAGGCCTACTACAACACAAATACTTGTCAAATTGTCCAAAGCTCAAGACAAAGAGAGACTATTAAAAACAGCAAGAGAAAAGAGAACCATCGTATATAAGGGAAGCTAGATAAGATTAATTGCTGATTTCTCATCTGAAGCCATGGAGGCAAGAGGCAGCCCATACTTCCATCCAAGACTGGCATTCAAAAATGAGGGAGAGTTCAAAATATTCACAGATAAACAGAAATTGAGAGTAAGTCAATAAGAAACATTAAAAATACTAAAGAGAGTTCTGCAAGTGGAAAGGAAAAAATCAGGAAAGGGAGAGTTAGGGGAGAGTGTAAGAACAACTAAAATGTTAGGAAGAGGAATAAAAATGGCATATGGCATACATAAACCTAAAGAAAATATGGCTAGTATACTTCCTTTACTGTAATAACATTAAATGTTAATGGATTAAACTCACCAGTCAAGAAACACAGATTGGCAGAATGTACAAACAAATATGACCCATCTATATGTTATCAACAAGAAACCCACATTAGATCCAGGGATACAAGGAGGCTGAAATTAAATTGATGGAAAACAATTCACAAGCAAATAATACCCAAAAAAGGGAGGGAGTAGCTATACTAATATGGGCCAAAATAAAATATAAATGCAAAAGTATTCTAAAAGACAAAAATGGACATTATATATTAATAAAAGAGGTAAATTATTAACAAGAAAGAACAAACATAAACATTTATGCAACTAACCAGGGTGCCTCAAAATATATGAGGCAAACACAGGAAAAATTTAGTGGTGAAATAGAGGCATCTACAATTACATTGTGGGACTTTAATACAACATTATCACCATTAGAAAGAACATCTCAACACAAGATCAATAAAGAAACAAAGATTTTGAATGATATTAGAGGTTGTGGAACTAATAGACATACACAAAACATTACACTCAAATACAGCAAGATATACATTCTTCTCAAGTGCACATGGATCATTCTCTAGGATATACCATATGCTGGGATGGAGAACAATTCTCAAGGAAATCAGAAAGATTGAGATTATACAATGTAATTTCTTTGACCACAATGAAATGAAGCTGGAAATCAGTAAGGGACAGAGATGCAGATTAGGCACAAAGATATAGAAGTTGGACAACATACTCTTGGACAAACAGTGGGTAAAGAAGGAAATTGCAGAAGAAATCAGTAACTACCTTGAAACAAATGAAAACGACAACACAACATATAAAAACTATGGGATACAGCAAAAACTGTACTGAGAGGGAAATTCATAGCCATAAACACATATATCATAAAAGAAGAAAGAAAAAATTGAAGACCTAACTGCACACCTAGAGGAATTAGAAAAAGAACAATAAACTAACAGCAAATGGATGCTCACTCCTATTTAACATTGTATTAGAAATACTTGCTCAAGCACTTATTCAAGAAAAATGTATAAAAGGCATCCCAATTGGAAAGGAAAAAGTCAGAATTTCACTCTTTGCAGACAACATGATCCTATACACAGAAAGTCCTGAGAAATCTACAAAAAGCTTCTAGAGCTTATGAATGATTTCAGTAAAGTCACAGGTGATAAAATCAATGTGCAAAGATCAGTAGCATATCTGTATACCAACAATGAGCAATCAGAGGAAGAAATTGCCATTTACAATAGCAATTAAAAGAATCAAAAGTATGGCATTTCCTCAGAAAACTAGCTATAGAATTGGCATATGATTCAGTAACTACAGTGCTGGGTATATACCCAGAATTGAAAGCAAGGACATGAACAGATATAAGCACGCCAATGTTCATAGAGGCATTATTCACTATTGCCTAAAGTTGGAATTAACCCAAATGCCCTTCAAAAGATGAATAGATAAATTGTGGTACAAACATGTAATGGAATATTACTCACTGTAAGTATAAATACTGTATTAATGGGTTAGCTTGGATGAATCTTGAGGACCATATGTTGAGTGAAGCAAGTCAGGTGCTGAAGGACAAATATTACTTGACCTCACTGATATGAATGAACAAATTGAGCAGACTCACAGAGCTAGAGTCTGGAACATTGGTTTTCAGAACTAGAAAGGGAGAAGAAGGCTGTGAACCAATGCTCATATGGGCTAAATCCATGATAAGGTGCAAGTGTGTAGCTATGTGGTGTAAGGACATGATGGTGTTGCAGTGATACTACTGGGTTAGGCAGTGCAAGTATTTCAGGGGGTTAGGATTTGTAAGGGGAATTGGACTGTCCATGGAACTGGGAGTGATTTGGGCAAGGTACTGGGGATTGGTGGTTTTTTGGTTGAAACTACAATTTGGGAATGCTCTATTGGCAATAGGACAAGATATTGTTACTAATTTAGGGCATTGGATGTAAGGTGCATTTTGGACAAGGTGCACCAGGGGCAAACTTCTATGGAGTGTGTGAATGTTCATCTTGACATAGTGTATTATATCAGTTGGTGGAGACCAACATAATGAGTGGGAGTGTGCTGGACTCCCATTCTGGGGAGACCTGCTATGTTCCCAAATATGGGGGTGGGAGTCTCTTAAGAGGAAGGGCAGTGACCAATAGGGGAGTACAGACAGCCAAGCCCTCAGTGTTGTTGCAAGTAACTATCAACCTGTTTCTGCAAAGAGTGAAGACTGATGGTTGCCATGGGTCCCTATGGGAGGGGGAGGGAGGAATAAAGAATTATGTTCAAGAAAGTGTAAAATACAATATAAACTATAATCCATGCTTAGTGGCAATGCTCCAAGATGTGTTCATCAATTGCAATGAATGTACCACACTAATGAAGGATGTTGTTAATGGGGGTAAATGTAGGCAGTGTGGGGAACAGTTCATATGAGAATCTCCTTTATTTTTTGTGTAATAGTTATGTAATCTAAATATTTTTTAAAAAATAAAAAAAGGTTATTCATGTCCATAGAATCAAGTTTAAATGATTGGGTGTGATCCGATTGCTCCATTTCTCTGTTGCATTATGCATGGTCTCTGACTGCCCATAATATTAACAAATGCAGTATTTCAATAGTGATTTGGCATTAGGTGCTGAACTTAATTATTTATTGCTGTTTTATGGGCTAATGGGCTAATGTAGAATATATTATTCTACATATTTGTAATATCACTTTTTTCATCTCCTTTCAATAGTGGTGCTTTGGTTAGGTAGTGAGGAGCAATAAACTCTTTAATATATTTACAAGTCTATATATCATGGAAACAATGTAATCTTTCAAAGACAGCTCATTCTACTGTCACTACTTTTGATTCCCACCCCCTAACCCATTCCTTGCAAGGGATTTGCATAATTGCTTCTTATCTTGTACATACTGAGCAACTGGCAATAACTGTGCCTGAGTGATTGATTTTATAGGGAAGACAGATATATTACCTGATTATGGAATTGTATAATGTGCTTATTTGTTCTTAATATTAGGACAGCTAATAATATTAATCATTAGAAAATATAACAACATAGCTTCCATTCCAATCCCATAGAGAGAAGAAAGGAATGTAAAAGCAGACTATAACACTAGTGAGATTTCATTTCTTACCATATCTGTGTTCATGGGAGACCAATAACTCACTCTGAAGTCAAACATTTGACTGCAATTTCCACAGATTTGAAGTATCTTTAGCTATTCTTATTATATAATTCTAAATCATTGTTTTTATTAGAATTCCAGAGAAATTCCAAAAATGGAATGACAAAAAGGGAATCTTGTCCAATTTCAGATAAGTTTTGAGTATTATCTAATGTGCTAGCCAATTTTTTTGCCTCTCAACAGCAAATAATTTTCCATGGCTTGTTTCTATCATGCAGCATTCTCATCATCAAAGAACACAAATACATTTATTTCTGTGCAATCAGTAAAGAAGTGAAATGAGAGCATACATATAGTCAAATGCAATTATATAAACACACATACACATATAAAGTATGTATAGGATGTGTATCTATATTCTCTCAACTAATAAAAATTTTACAGTATACTTTATTATTCAATTTCCTATTATAAAATGCTTAATGAAAGTGTTGGAGTAATGTATTCAGTGTTTCTTAATAGACTTTCTCTCAGAAAAAAAAAAAAGAAATAGGTGATCACAACAGGCTATTAAAAAAATGTAGAGATTGAAGAAGTAAACAAAACACCCAAACAAATAAAATTACAGGACCAGATGAATTCACTGCAAATTTTAATAGATATTAAAAGCAGAATTTATACCAATAGTTCTCTACATTTTCCAAAAAATTAGTAGAGAAGAATTCCAAATCATTCTATGAGGACAGCATCACCCTCTTACAAAAGCCAGATATAGATATCACAAAAAAAGAAAATTACAAACCAATACTCCTTATGAGTACAGCTTCAAAAATCCTTGTAAACGTAATCGTTAGCACATATAAAGAATTATACACCTTGATCAAGTAGGATTTAATTCAGGAATGCAAGGATGGTTCAATAGAAGGAAATCTATTACATCACAATAACAGAATGTAATAACAAAAACAGCACATGATCATCTCAATTGGTTCAGAAAAATTTTACGAAAATTTTCAGCACTACGTCTTGATTAAGAAAGCACTCAGAAAACTAGATAAAGAAAGAAGTTTCATCAACATGATATAGGCCATATATGAAGAAACACAGGAAAAACCAGGCAAAATGTTGAAAGGATGAAAGCATTCCCCATCAGATCAAGAATAAGAAAATAATACACTCTATCACCATTGTTATTTTTCATTGTATTGAGTGTCCTAGCCAGGACATTATGTGCAAACATGAAATTTTAAAAACCATCCAAATTTGTAAAGAAGAAGTACAAAGAGTAATATTTGGGTAATCTAGGCACCTTTATAAAATGTATATATATATATAAAAACATTTATGTAAACAAATGCACATATTGCATATGTATTTATATATCATTTTACAAATATCGCTATTTGCAGTGATCATGATACTATCAATAGAAAATCCATAATAATCCACCAGAAAGCTTCTAGGGTTCATAAATGAATTCAACAATGTGGAAGAGTATAACATGCAAAAAACAGTGGAATTTCTGTATTTTAGCAAAGAAAAATACAAAAATTAAATCTAGAAGACTGTTCCATTTTCATTAGCAACTGAATGGATAAAATATATAAATATCTAAATATATATATATATATATCAAAGGATGTAAAGAACTTTTATGCAGACAAATTCAAATATTTTCAATATATGACAAAAATGATCACTCACACATTCTCTAGAGGATTGTCCCAGGTGGCCCCTGTCCCAAAGGCCCAGCCATTCAACACCCTAACCCAGTAACCCTTCCCTGTCATATTGCCCTAAGAGTTTTTTCAACATTGTAGTCTCACCCATGTACCCACCAATCCCGTGTTCACCAGCTCCCTCTCTCAACCTTCTGCCCAGATCTATGGACAACCCAACACATCCTACCCACCTTACCCCCAGTCAAGCTTGCACTGCCAACCCAACCTGAAAGCCTGAAATATTTCTTCATTGCACAACTACTCATTTCTGCCTTATCATAGATTTCTCCCATATGAGTGTTGGCTCACAGTGTTCTTATCGCTTTCTATTTCCTGTAATCCTCTCTTCCAGACTCTAGCTCTCTGAGTCAGCTCAATTTGCTTAATTCACATCAGAGAGGTCATGTAATATTTGTCCTTCAATGCTTGGTTTGCTTCACTCAACATAAGGTCCTCAAGATTCATCCATGCTATCTCATGTGTTAGTACTGTATTCTTTCTTACAACTGAGTAATATTCCATTGTATGTATATACCACATTTTGTTTATCCATTCATCTGTTGATGGGCATTTGGGTTGATTCCAACTTTTGACAATAGTGAATAATGCCGCTATAAACATTGATGTGCATGTATCTGTTCATGTCCTGGTTTTCAGTTCTTTTAGTTATATACCAAGCAGTGAAATTGCTGGGTCATATGGCAATCTATAGTTAGTTTTTTGAAGAACCACCAAACGATCTTCAACAATGGCTGGAATATTCTACATTTCCACCAGCAATGGATGAGGGTTCACATTCTGCCACATCCTCTCCAACATTTGTAGTCATCTGTTTTTTAAATAGCTACCTGCCTAATGGGTGTGGGATGGTATCTCATTGTAGCTTTGATTTGCATTTCCCAAATAGCTAGTGATATTTAGCATTTTTTCATGTGCTTTTTAACATTTGTATTTCTTCTTTGGAAAAGTGTCTATTCAAACCAATTGCCCATTTTTTAAATGGGTTATTTGCTTTTTTATTTTTGAGAAATAGGATTTCTTTCTGTATACTGGGTATTAGGGTCCTAACAGATATGGCTACCAAATATTTTCTTACATTTTGTAGGATGCCTTTTCACTTTCTTGATAAACTCTATTGAGGTGCAAAAGTTTTTAATTTTGAGGAGATCTCATTTGTCTATTTTTTCTTTTTCTGCTCGTGCTTTGGATATGAAGTTCATGAAGACATTTGCTATTACAAGGTCCTGTATATGCTTCCCTACATTATCCTCCAAGGTCTTTATGGTCTTGGCTCTTATATTTAGATTATTAATCCATCTTGAGTTGGTTTTGTATATGGTGTGAGATGATGTCCCTCTTTCATTCCTTTGGATATGGGTATCCAGTTCTCCAAGCACCATTTGTTGAAGAAGCCATTCTCTCCGAGTTGAATGGGCTTGGTTGCCTTGTCAAATATCAGATGACTGTATATGTGAAGGTTTATATCAGAACTCTGAATTCGGTTCCATTGGTCAGTATGTCTATGTTTGTGCCAATAACATGCGGTTCTGACACTGTAGCTTTGTAGTATGTTTTAAAGTCTGGTAGTGTAGTTCCTCCAATTTCATTTTTCTCTTTCATCATGTCTTTGACTATTAAGGGCCTCTTGCCCTTCCAAATAAATTTCATGGTTAGTTTTTCCAATTCAGTGAAAAATGTTGTGTTGATTTTTATTGGGATTGCATTAAATCTGTAGATAAGTTTGGGTAGGATAGACATCTTAATGATATTTAATTTTCCTATACATGAACAGGGAATATTCTTCCATTTATTTACATCTTCTTTGATTTCCTTTAACAGTGCTGTGTAATTTTCTGTGTATAAGTCATTTACATTTTTAGTTAAATTTATTCCTAATTATTTGATATTTTAGTTACTATTGTAAATGGTATTATTTTATTTTTTTAAATTTCCCCCTCAAATTGTTCATTATTGGTGTACAGAAATGCTGCTGATTTTTGCAAATTGATTTTATAGCCTGCAACTTTACTGAATTCATTTATGAGTTCTAGAAGCTTTGTTGTAGATATTTCAGGGCTTTTTATGTATAGGATCATGTAATCTGCAAATAGTGAAAATTTTACTTTGCCCTTTCCAATTTGCATGCCTTTTATATATTTTTCTTGTTTCATTGCTGGAGCAAGTACTTCTAAGACAATGTTAAATAGGAGTGGTGATAGTGGGCATCCTTGTCTTGTTCCTGATCTTAAAGGGAAAACTTCCAGGATTTCAAAATTGAAAATGATGTTAGCTGTGGGTTTTTCATATATGCCCTTTATTATGTTCATAAAATTTCCTTCTATGCCTATGTTTTGCAGTGTTTTTATCAGGAGAAGGTGCTGCATTTTGTCAAATGCTTTTTCCATGCCTATAGAGACAATCATGTGATTTTTTTTTTTTTTTGGTCTGTTTATGTGGTGTATTACATTGACTGATTTTCTTATGTTGAAGCATCCTTGCATACCTGGGATGAAATCCACTTGATCATAGTGTATAATTCGTTGGAAATGTTGTTGAATAT
Source organism: Cabassous unicinctus (assembly GCA_029593785.1). Classification (NCBI taxonomy): domain Eukaryota; kingdom Metazoa; phylum Chordata; class Mammalia; order Cingulata; family Chlamyphoridae; genus Cabassous; species Cabassous unicinctus. The sequence goes on from JAQZBX010107173.1 coordinate 8,075, forward strand.
GATTAGCAGGTATTTTGTTGAGGATTTTAGCATCTAGGTTCATTTGAGAGATTGGTCTGCAATTTTCCTTTCTTGTGGTGTCTTTGGCTTTGACATTAGGGTAATTTTGGCATCATAGAATGATTTAGGCATTGTTCCTTCTACTTCTAGTTTTTGGAAGAGATTAAGGAGGATTCGTGTTAGTTCTTTCAGGAATGTTTGGTAGAATTCATGTGTGAAGCTGTCTTTTACTGGCCTTTTCTTAGTTGGGAGGTTTTTGATGACATTCTATTTCTTTACTTGTGATTGGTCTGTTGAGTTCATCCATTTCTTCTTTCGTCTATGTAGGCTGCTTGTGTGTTTGTAGAAATTTGTCCATTTCTTCTAAAATATCCTTCTAGTTGGCATATAATTTTTAAAGAATCCTCTTATGACACTCTTTAATTCTGAAGGATTGGTCATGATATACATTATCTCATTTCTTATTTTGTGTATTTGCATTTTCTCTCTTTTTTTCTTTGTTAGTCAAGCAAAGGGTTGGTCAATTTTTTGATCTTCTCGAAAAACAGCTTTTGGTTTTGTTTATTCTTTCTAGTGTTTTGTTTTCTATTTCATTTAGTTCTGCTCTAATCTTTGTTATTACCTTCTTTCTACTTCCTTTCAGGTTAGTTTGTTGTTCTTTTTCTAATTCCTCCAGGTGTGTAGTTAGGTGTTCGATTTTAGCTCTTTCTTCCTTTATGGCTATGAGTTTCCTTCTTAGTACAGCTTTTGATGCATCCCATAGGTTTTAATATATTGTATTGTCATTTTCATTTGTTTCAAGGTAGTTATTGATTTCTTTTGAAATTTCCTCCTTGGCCCACTGTCTAAGAGTGTGTTATTTAACTTCCATATCTTTGTGCCTAATCTGTGTCTCTGGCCCTTACTGATTTCCAGCTTCATTCCATTTTGGTCAGTGAAATTACTTGGTATAATTTCAATCTTTCTGAATTCATTGAGAATTTTTCTGTGGCCTAGTATGTGCTGTATCTTGGAGAATGATCCATTTGCATTCGAGAAGTATGTATACCCCACTGTATTTGGGTGCAGCTTTCTGTATATTTCTATTATGTCCAGATCCTCTAATGTATTATTTAGAGTCTTTGTTATTTTATTGTTTCTCTGTTGAGATATTCTAATGATGATAATGATGTATTAAATCCCCCACTATAATTGTTGAGGCATCTATTTCTTCACTTAGTTTTTCCAGTATTTGCCTCAGGTATTTTGAGGCTCCCTGGTTGGGTGCATAAATGTTTATGATTGTTCTTTCTTCTTGAAAGATTACAACTTTTACTAATAAGTGTCCATCTTTGTCTCTTACAACAGTTTTTCATTAAAGTCTATTTTGTCTGATACTAGAATAGCTACTTCCATCCGTATTTTGGTTATTTTTGGCTTTTAAGATTATTTTCCTGCCATTCATTCTCAGCCTTCCTGAATCCCTGGGTCTAAGGTGAGTTTCTTGAATTGATGAGTGATATGTCCTTCTCTATTCTGCCAATGTGTGTCTCTTGACTGGTGAGTTTAATCCATTAACATTCTGTGTTATTACTTTCAAGGAATCACTTACAATAGCCATATTTCTTTTGGGTTTATGTATTTCATATGTTTTTATTTTCTTTTTGTCTTTTTAGTTGTTCTTACACTCTTGTGCAACTCTCGCTCTCCTGTTTTTTGTTTTGTTTTTTCCTTTCAACCTTCAGAACTCCCTTTAGTATTTCTTGAAGGGGCAGGTTGCTTATAGGCATACTCTCTTAATTTCTGTTCATCTGTGAAAATTTTGAATTCTCCATGATTTTTGAACGCCAGCTTTGCTGGATAGACAATTATTGGCTGAAATGTTTTTCTTTTATTATCTTAACTATGGATCCAGATCAGAATTCAGCACTTAATCTTATTGAGCTTCCCTTGTATGTGATGGTTCTCTTTTCTCTTGCTGCTTTCAGTATTTTCTCTTTGTCCTTATGTTTGGATAGTTTGAAGACTATATGTCTTGGAGTAGGCCTGTTGGAATTTATACTGTTTGTGATACACTGCGCTTCCTGGACCTGTCCATACATCTCCCTCAATAGGGTTGGGAAGTTTTCAGCCAGTATTTCCTCCAACACTCCTTCTGTCCCCCTTTCCTTCTCTTCTCCCTCTGGGATGCCTATAATGCATATGTTTTTCCATTTTGCTTTTTCATTCAAATCCCTTAGTCCCTGCTTGAGAGTGGGGCTCAGCTGTCCCACATTTTCCAGCCTCTGGGGGGAAAAATTCAGGGTTTTACCTTGAGCAATTTATCTTTTTGTCATCTCTCTCCAGATCAATGCCCTGAAGCCTCTAGCTCATTTAGGGTCCCATAAAAACTCACTCTGGCAGGTTCCCACCCTCACTCAGCTGTATTTTGTGAGAGAGATGGTGAATGCACTTTTAAACAGACACCATCTTGCCACTCCTCACCCCTTAGCTATTTCTGAAAAATCTTAAAGAAGATGCAAATAAATGGAGAGATATTCTAGGCTCATGTTTTGGGAAATTTAATATTGTAAGGGCATCATTAATATCCAAAGTGAATTACAGATTTAATGTAATATCCATCAA
>JAQZBX010107174.1:0-10679 GCA_029593785.1 Cabassous unicinctus
CTTGATGAGGGTGGAACCAAGAAAATGGCCATTAGGCAAGCCTTTGGAAAGTGTAGATCCCTATCTGGCCCCAAGCAGAAGAAACTGTCATCTTAAGAATGACTCTCAGATTTTGAAATCTAGTGAAGTGTGCCCTGCAGGTTTTCAGAACTGTAGAGGACCCTTGACTCAGGTTTCCCTCCCAATTTCTCCATAATGTAAAGAAAATGTTTATCCTTTGCCTGTTCATTTGTGTATTGGGGGCAGATAAATGGTTTTGTAATTTTCAGAGGTCTAAAGCAGACAGGATTTTGCCCCAAGACAGACTGAATTTTGTAAAAACTGATTGTGATATGATTTTGTATTTAGCATTGTACTGATTTAAGGTTTTTTTAATATTGTAATGTCTTTTTGTAATTCAGAGGGTGGAGTTTAGCAGTTTGGCATTGTTTATGAATTCCAAAAATAGTTACTGGATTATATTTGTAAACTGATCTGTCAGAGGTATAGCTTTTAATTGATTAAATTTTGGTTTGGACTTTGATTGTGCCATGTCAGCATGTCAGTAGGGCACTGAGTTCCCACCCCTTGGTGGGTGGGCACTCACAGATAAAAGACATGGCAAAGGACAGAGTTGGAGTTTTGATGTTGGAGTTTGTGAGCTGGAGCCCTGGGAAGTAAGCACACAGAGAAGTTTGGTTGTGAGGAAAGAGTAAATGCCCTGGGTATAGAAATAAGACATTTGCCTGATATTGTAGAACTGGTCTTGTGGAGATAGCAGAGGATCTGAGCCCAGAGACAAGCAAGCCCTGGGAAGAGAGGAACCCAGGAAGGCAGAGCCTTCACAGACATCAGAAGCCTTCTTGCTCCAACACGTGGCAATAGACTTTGGTGTAGGAAGTAATTTATGCTTTTATGGCCTGGTAACTGTGGGCTTCCACCCCACATAAATACCCTTTATAAAAGCCAACAGATTTCTGGTATTTCCATTGGCATCTTTTTGGATGACTAATTAGATAGATAGATAGGTAGATAGATAGATGATAGACAGCTAGATAGATGATAGCTAGATAGATGATAGCTAGATACATAGATAGGTAGGTAGGTAGATAGATAGATAGATAGATAGATAGATAGATAGATAGATAGATAGATATAGATAGATAGTTGACAGCTAGAGCAATGTTTATAGATTTGTAGCAGAGGTATACTAGATCTCATGGAAAATTAAAAATTTCATTGAGAAATATTAAATAACTAAATTAATGGAGATATAGATCATATTTATGGATTGGTACACTGAAAATTAAAATATGTCAATTATGTATTTATTAAATGAAACCTGGATAAAATTCACAGGTGATATTCTTTTGTATACAGTGACAATTTGGCCCTAAAACTCATATGAAACCCAAATAGCAAAACACATTTTAGGAGAAAAAATTTAGAAGAATATACTTAACAGATGTCAAGTCTTGCTATAAAATGATAGCAAGTAACATTGTGGCATAGGGCCAAAACAGACAAGTCAACAATACAACAGAATAAAAAGTATATAGGAATTCTCAAAAAAATGACAGATAAAACAGGGCACTGCAATGGAAATACATGTATATTACCAAAACATTTGGTTTACCGGTTGGACACAACTTATACAATATGAAAACCAAGTGAATTCAATTTAAAAAGTGTAAAAAACAAGTTGTAGACTCATAGAAAAATCACGCATAGCATAAAGGTTCCCCATATACCACCCTATTTTTAACACCTTGCATTAATGTGATACATGGATCTTAATCTAATTATTGGAGACCTTAAAAGAGAAGGATTCAAAGGATGGAGTCAGAAGCTTTAAATTAGCTGGAAACTGGGATAGAAAGTTGAGGATCCTGACTTGTGACCGGTAAGCCAAGGACACATAAGGATTGTCAACCTACCAGTATGCTAAAAACACCATGAAGAAGCAATTCTTCCAGCTTACAAAGCCTTCAGACAATAAATTCCCATTGTCCCACAAATATGACGTGGTATTTGTCATAACAATTGGGAAATTAGAACACCATAATTTATGCTAATAAAATTTATGTGAAATTAATTTGTATGTGTGTGGTGTGAGTATAAGGAGAGACATACTGACCAATGGAACCAAATTGAGAGCTCTGATATAGATCCTCACATACATAATCATCTGATATTTCACAAGACCACCAAGCCCACTCAACTGGGAGAGAATGGTCTCTTCAACAAATGGTTCTTGGAGAACTGAATATCCCTATCCAAAAGAATGAGAGAGGAACACCATCTCACATCTTATACAAAAATCAATTCAAGATGGATCTAACATCTAAATATAAAAGCCAAGATCATAAAGACCCTGGAAGATAATATAGGGAAGCATCTACAGGATCTTGTAATTGGAAATGGCTTCATGAACTTCACACCTAAAGCAAGAGCAGCAAAAGAAAAAATAGATAAATGGGATTTCCTCAAAATTAAAAGCTTTTGCACTTCAAAGAAGTCTGTCAAGAAACTGAAAAGACAGCCTTCCCAATGGGAGAAAATATTTGGTTACCATATATCTGATAGAAGCCTAATATCCAGCATATATTAAGAAATTCTATATCACACACACACACACACACACACACACACACACACACACAAACCATTTTAAGAAGTGGCACGTGATTTGAATAGACACTACTCCAAAGAAGAAATACAAGTGGCTAAAAAACACATGAAAAGATGCTGAACATCACTAGCTATTAGGGAAATGCAAATCAAAACTACAATGAGGGGCATGGATGTGGCTCAAATGGTTGGTCATCAGTCTCCCATACAGAGGGACCTGGGTTCAATCCCCGGGACCTCCTGGTAAAATAAAAAAAGAAAAATATGGAAAGAATGTGGGCTGCCAGTCCCTGTGAGTGGGTCTGCCATCAGGCCCCATGAGTGGGCACGCCCCCAGGCCCCACAACCGGTTGTGCCATCAGGCCCCATGTGTGGGTGCATCATCAGGCCCCACAAGTAAGTACACAACCAGGCCCTAACCCCATGCCCCATGCATGGGTGTGCCTTCAGGCCCTGTGAACAGGTGTGCCACCAGGCCCCGCCTCCAGGCTGTACATGCATGTGTGCCATCAGGCCCTGCAAGAAGGGATGCGTGGGTGTGCCATCAGGCCCTGCGAACAGGTATGCCACCAGGCCCCATCACCGGGCCTCATGCGTGGGTGTGCCGTCAGACCCCGAGAGTGGGTGATCTGTCAGGCCCTCATGAGTGGATGTGTTGCAGGTCCCACCCCAGGCCCCACACATGAGTGTGGCCCCATGAGTGGGGATGTGCAGGTGTGCCATCAGGCCTCACACGTGGGTGTGCCACCAGGCCCCATGCATGGGTGTGCTGCAGGCAGCAAGATGACGATGTAACAGGAGAATAACACAAGAGAGAGCCAAGATGAGATGAACCGAAAATCGGGAACTACGATGGGGCAGGTGGTAGAATGCCTCTTTCCCACATTGGAGTTTCCCAGGATTGAATCCTGGTGGAGACAGGAGAACTAAGAAAAGAGAGGGCAGGAAACGGGCACAGAGAATTGCCTAGTGAATGGACAACAAAACAGCAGAAACTGGAGTGTAGTGGGGTTAAAATGGATAAAAAGTAAATAAATAAATAATAAATCTTTTAAAAAAGAAAAAAAAACTACAATGAGATACCATCTTACACCCATTAGAAAGGCAGCCATTAAAGAAAAGCAGAGGGCTACAAGTGTTGGAGAAGTTGTGAAGGAATGGGAATCCTCATCCACTGCTGGTGGGAATACAGAATGGCCCAGCCATTGTGGAGGGCAGTTTGGCTGTTCCTCAAAAAACTAACTATAAATCTGCCATATGACTCAGCAATTCCACTGTTGGGTATATACCCAGAAGAAATGAAAGCAAGGACACAAACAGATATATGTACACCAAAGTTCAAAGCAAAATTATTCGCTATTGCAAAAAGTTGGAATCAACCCAAATGCCCATCAATAGATGAATGAATAAACAAAATTTGGTATATACATACAGTGGAATATTACTCAGCTGCAAGAAGGAATACAGTAGTAACACATGGGATAACATGGATGAATCTTAAGGACCTTATGTTGAGTGAAGCAAGCCAGGTATTGAAGGACAAATATTACATGAGCTCTCTAATATGAATTAAGCAAATTGAACTGACTCAGAGAGGTAGAGTCTAGATGATAGGTATACAAGAAATAGGAAGGGAGAAGAAGGTTGTAAGCCAATGCCTGTATGAGTGAAATCTATGATAAGGTGGAAGTGAATAGTTGTGCAATGAAGAGATATGACAGGGGTGTAGGAATTCTATTGGGTTGGGCAGTGCAAGCTTGAAAAGGCATAGGGTGGGGAGGAAGGGTTGAATGGTCCAAGGAAATGGAGGAGGGTTTGGGAAGGGAATAGGTGAACACTGGGGATAAGTGTGTATGTGGGTGAAAATACAATGTTGAGAAAACTCCTTTGGCAATATGACAAGGAAGTGTTACTGGTTTAGGATGTTGAGGGGGGGCATTTGGGACAGGGTGAACCTAGGGCAGTCTTCTAGAGAATGTGCAAGTGATCATTTTGTCATAGGGTGCTGTATCAGTAGAGGGATACCCACATAATGTGTGGGAAGGAGTTGGGCTTATATGCTGGGAAGGCCTGATATGTTCTCAAACAGAGGGAGTGTGTGTCTCTTGAGAGCATGAGCAGTTCCTAACAGGGGAACACAGACTAATACAACACAACTTCTTGTTGCAAGTATCTAAGAATCTTTTCCTTCAAGAAATGAAGCCTGGTAGTCTCCATGGGCCCTGAGGGGAGTGGGAAGGAGGAATAGAAAAGATTGAAGAGGGGTTATTTTGGGGGAAATGAAAGTGTTCTGCATGATCATGCAATGGTGGATACAGGCCTTGTTAAATTTCATCAAAAAACTATAAAAGTGTGTGGTCTAAAATATAAACCATAATGTAGACCATTGACCATGGTAGGCAGCTTTTTTTACCTATTTTTACATCACTTGTGACAAATGAACCATCTACATGTAAAAAGATTCTTAATAAGGAAGGGGGAAAAGGGGAGGATGTTGGGTATATGGGAGTCCCCTATATTCTGTATGTATCCTAAAACAGAAACTGTGCCCTAAAACTTCTATGAAGACAGTATTTTTAAAAAAGTAAAACACTGGGGAAGAAATGGAAGAAAATGCCATTGTACATACAGGACAACTGATATTACAGTGATGAAAGCAAAACATCAAGAAAATAATGTTCTTTTACTTTTTTATTTTATTTCTTAATGTTTTCTCATTTTTTTAATGCCTCATTTGTTTTTACATTATTTTAGTTTTAGTTTCTCTAAGTTGTTGTGTATTTTATTTCTTATGTTTAAACCTATCATTATTATTTCATTTTCCTATTAATCGAATTTGACAATATTCTTGGCTTCATTTTTGAAGAAGTTTTGAATCACAGAAAGGTTACAGCTATGGCAGGGGAGCATCGATGGGGTGGGGTGTCAGTAATGCGGGATACATGGGAGGAAGTTCATCTGGGCATGTATATAAGGTATATAAATATGTTCAAATGTTCATGGGGCATTGCCACAGTAGGCAGAGATTCACACAACTGAAAAATTATTCAATTCCCATTCTGGGGAGCTCTGCCACATCCTCTAATGGACCAGCAACAGTCCCCAAGTACAGTAGCAATGACTAGTGAAGAAAGGCAGTCTACTGATGGGCCCTTGATATTGACAACTGTGTTAATGATCCTTTTCTTCTTGAATTTGCAACTTAGCCTAGTCTTGTATAGTGCCTAAGTGTTACCTCCTGAGGGCCTTCTTGTTCCTCAAAAGTGACCTTTCTCTAAGTCAAACTCAGCAGATAAATGCATTGCCTTCCCCCCAGTGAGGGACATGACTCCCAGGGATGTGCCTCCCTGGCACCAAGGGATTAAAACCAAGCACTGGCTGCTGATACAACTGAAAAAGACCTTGAATATAAGGGGGAAAAGGTAAAGACAAATGAGTATATTTGGCTAAGAGACTTCAAAGTGAGTCGGAAGGTCATCAGAGAGGTAATGTTTATGTATGTCTCAGCAGGATCTCATAGATGGCCAAGGTAGATACTACCCCAAATAGTGGGGATCCTGAGGGCTCTGGAGACACCCAGGGCTGATGGTCATGGCAGATAGTTCCACAGTTTGGTGTCTTTCTGGTGGCCCTACTTTGGAGTTTATGCTTTTGAGTGTGACAGAGATGGACTCAGATGAGACTTATCTACTCATACCTCTTCTGTCCCTTTTATTTGAACCAATAGTTGGTGCTGGAGTTGGTAGTTGAACATCCAAGAGACTTTAATTTCTGGGCTGTCCTTGTGCCAGCAGGGCACTGAATCTCAACAGAGTTGAAATACCTCCTCTCCAGTTCATTGGTCTCAACCAGGACAACTCACAAGGACATGATGATGGACAATGACCATCCCAAGGAACTGAGATGGTCTACAGCTGAAAGCAAGAGAGTCCCATCTATCTGTCCCATGGAATTAAAGTCTTCTCTCAATTAAAGGTGGAGTAGATATCACCATCCCGAAATCCTCATGAGTGGGGAATGAATTATGTACTAATGTAGACTTACTGGTATTTTACTATAGACTTATTGTGATTCCAGCAATGGAAGAAATTATATCATTCATGTGGAGGCAGTGGCCATTAGAGGTTCTGAGGGCAGGGAGAGGGTAATACAGGTGAAATATGGGGGCATTTTGGGGACTTTGGAATTTTCCTGAATGACATCACAATGGCAGATACAAGCCATTACATATCTTGCCATAAACTACAAAATTTTGCAAGAGAGAGTAGAAACTACAATGTTAGCTATAATCCATGCTTAGTGGCAATGCTCTAAAATGTTTTCATCAATTGTAATAAATGTACCAAACAAATGAAAGATGTTGTTAATGCGGGAAAATGTGGAAAGTGTAGGAATCAGGGCATATGGGAATACCCTATATTTTTATGTAACATTTATGTAATCTAAATACCTTAAAAAATAAAAAACACATTCATATGTAAAATAATAAAATGTATAGCTATAGACATTTATCTTTAGGTTAATGTAAATGAAAAAAGTAGTATGTTGTAGTAAAATGACAATGACACAAACTTTGGAGTAAATAGTGCTTGAATAATTGGGTAATCATATTCATCAAAATCACATTTTCTTCCTCTATCTCACCTTACACACTCAACTACATATAGATTAAAAATGAAATATGGGAGCATAAATTCCAAATAAAGACCCACTGACCGGGTGCTTAATTCCCGAGCTTGTCTGCCCTGCTTATAGTGTCTAGATATCTCTAGAACCCTCAGGAGCCCCACTGTTTGAGACCCTATTTACTGTGGCAGTCAATGAGATCCTGCTGATATGTACATACTCGTAACCTCTGGAATGACATCCCGACTCACTTTGAAATCTCTTAGCCATAAAAATTCATTTGTATTTAATATTTCCTCTTCATGTTCAAGGTCTATTTCCAAGTGCATTGCTCTTTGTCACTTGGTAATAATAGATATGTGAAAGGGAGAATCATCCCTGGGAGTAACGTGCCACACCAAAGGGAATGTAGTGCATTTATACTCAGAGTTTGTCTTAGAGAGAGGCCAAATTTGAGAAACAAGGAGGCTTTCAGGAGGGAATTCTTAGGCAATAAATAGTATTAGGCTGAGGTTCAGTTTCACAAGAAAAGGTTCATAAATACAATCATCAATATCAAGGACCTGGTGCAATGGTCTGTCTTACTTCTCAGACAATGCTTATCTACTCAGGGAATTCTTCCCATTCTATTAAAGAATGTAGCAGGACTCCAGGATAGGAATTCAATATTCTTTCTATTATTGTGTGGTTGTCCACCCAATGAGACAGCACCCCATGAACACTTGAACATATTCATATGCATTAGAGGTATGCCCCAGCTGCACCATTCCCCACACATGGCCCCACCACTGACACCCCACACCAGTGATCTTACCCTGCCAAAGTTGTGACCCTTCTTTGATCCAAAACCTCTCCAAAACTGAAGCAAAAAATAACCAAATAAAATTAATAATAAATTTAAAAAATACTTTAAAAAATAAAAAAAATACATTGTGTCTTTCATCACTGCAAGATCTATTATCTTGTATGTACAGTGGCAATTTATTTTGTATGTTACCACAGTGTCTTTTTTTTTTTTTCATTTTATCTTCAAAGAAGCATTAGGTTACAAAAAAGTCAGAAAATACAGGGCATTACCATATACCCAAAGCCCTCCCCTTTCCCAATCTCCTCTATTAATAGCATTTTACATATGGATGGTACAATTGTTACAATTGATGTACAAATTTTGAAAATTTGCTATTAACCATAGTCTTTGGTTTACATTGTGGTTTACACTTTGCACAATACAATTTTATAGGTTTTGAGAAAATTTAAAATGACCTGTATCCACTATTGCAAGATCATGCAGAACAATTCTAATGCCCTAAAGATGCCTTATGTTCCATCAATTCTGTTCTTCCCTCCCCCTATCCTCAGAACATATGGTAAACACAAAGTTTCAATTTTTGGCGAATAAGATTTATACTTACTTGCAATAATATTGAGAATTTGACATATTGATGTGTTTTCTTTTATCAGGCACTGCATATGTTCTCAAGGGTTTCTTGTCCCTCTAATTGAGAACACAGCAGAACTCCCTAGGATGGGAGTTTAATATATTTTTTGTTAATTATGTGGGTCTCCACCCACTGATATAACACACTAAGACAAGATGAATACTTATATATTCCATAGAGGCATGACCCAGGGTCACTCTATCCTATATACCCCCTCACACCCGGCACCCTACACCAGTAACCCTTTCCAGCCATATTTGCCAAAATAATATTCCCACCATTGTAGTTTTAACCACAGACCTGCCAATCCCCAGAGTTCACCTGCTTCTTCTTTCAACCCTGCCCCCAGTTCCATGGATAGTCCAACTCAACTCCCCAATGACACGTCAGAGATTCAGTCTCATTTATAGTTTCCCTACACATGGCTCTTCTGCCTTTTTTAGTTGAACCTGTAATTAACACTACACTTGTTAAACATTTGTCCCAGAGACTTAAATCTTTGGTCTGTTCATGTGCTTGTTGAGCTCTGAATGTCAGTAGAGTTGTGCCAATTCACTGGACTCACCCAGGACAAATAACAAGGAGATTATGATAGACAATCACCATTCCAAGGAACAGCAAGTGTCTGTAACTGCAAGCAAGATAGTTCTGTCCATCCGCCTCATGGAATCTAAGTCCCCTATCAATTATAAACATCACCATTTCTAAATCCTCCTGACTGGGGAATGAAAAATGGATTAAAGAAGACTTAATATTATTCTATAATAGATTTATTATTCTAACAATGGAAGAACTTTTATATTTGATATAAAAGTAGTAGACACCAGAGATTATGAGGGTTGGGAGAGGGAAGAATAGGCGTAACATGGGGGCATTTTGGGGACACTGGAATTGTTTGGCATAATATTGCAATGATGGATACACACCATTATACATTTTTTCACAACTGATAAAATTGTGCAAGGCAGAGTGTAAACTCTAATGTAAACTATAGCCCACAGTTGGTAGAAATTATTCTATATTAGTTCATCAAGTGTAACAAATGTACCACACTAATGAAAGATGTTAATGTGGGAAATTGTCAGAGGTGGAGGGAATGGGGCATATCAGAATACCCTATATGTTTTATGTAACATTTTTATAATCTAAAGCTTCTGTAAAAATAAAAACAATTTGAAAAGAACTAAATATGAAAGTCAAAAATATAATTATCTTAGAAACTAAGGATATCTACAGGATGTCATAGTACATAAAATTTTCTCATACCAGAAACAAAATACAAAACACAAAGAAAAAAAATATTTATGTTTGTTCACTTAAGAATTGAGAATTTCTCCTTCTCAAAGATAAGAAAAGAACAGTGAATTCTATATAACGAATGAATGTGTCTACAATACATAATGTATATAATAATTTCATAGTAAAGGAATTCCAGATTTACATTAAAGTACATTAAAACACCATGTTTTGATCATATATATAAGCACTCAGCACATTAGAAATATTTTATATATCTAAATACCTGACAAAAAAAATATTAGTATTGATAAAAATATTGAGATAAGAGCTGTCTCATACACTGCTGTTTTGGGAATTAAATGGTGCAAACAACTTGCAAATTAGAGTTGCATTGTTTTAATCAGCTTAGATTATGTTAAACTGGAAAGAACATCCAATTGTCAGTGCAGACTTAAATCTCAGCGATGATAAATGTCCATTGTGTTTTGTATACAATTCTTCCCTCTAGAATCCAAATATATGGGGTAGTGTCTACCAAGTGTCAAAAATAAAGCCGTTTTTGGAAAGTGTAATTCTTCATTTATATCCATCTTTGCCACTTTCTTTGTCATTAATTTAATTTCATTAATTCATGTAGCATATGCCTGCTACATGGTCATTCATTTGGGGTACTGGAGCTCTACTGTTTTATAAATAGGAACAGTAAAAAATATTAATAGTAGAGATTACTTAAGAATACTCTATTAAAATTAAATATCTATATTT